>CAUYQV010184716.1:0-38282 GCA_963574575.1 Galagoides demidoff
AGCTACTTGGGAGGCAGAGGCAGGAGACTCGCTTGAGCCCAGGAGTTGGAGGTTGCTATGAGCTGTGATGCCATGGCACTCTACCCAGGGGGATAGCTTGAGGCTCCGTCTCAAAAAAAAAAACAAAAAAACAAAAAAAAAAATAAGCTTCAAGCTTATTTGTTTTTTTAGCTTTCTAAGCTAAACTGTTTACAGACAGAGTCAAGTTAGACATATTAGAACAATGGAACATACTTCATTATATTTGGGTCTATTATCTAACAAATGTAGTGTATCTTCTGGTCTAATGACTTATAGCCCTGATAATTATAATGATTTGTTCCTGAAAAGAACAAATGACAACACCACAACTTATGCATATTTCTCTTTAGTAGTCACAAGTTTGTGAAAAATACAGACTGGCCAGATGCAATGACTCTTGCCCACAATCCCAGCACTTTGGGGGGCGAAGGCAAGAGGATCATTTGAGGTTAGGAGTTCAGGATCATCCTGAGCAAAAAATGAGACCTTGTCTCTATAAAAAAAATTAAAAATTAGCTAGACTTTATGGTTCACACCTACAGTCCCAGATACTCAGGTGGCTGAAGTGGGAGAATTGCTTCAGTGCAACCTGAGTGACAGAGTGAGACCTCATCTCAAAATAAAATAAAAATATAGAAGATTGAGTTCAATATCTCAATAATAGGGAGCACTCAAAATATTTGATCCTGATGACAGTGGCAGATCAAGAGATATATACTAAGACACTTGCCAAAAATATACACATAAAAGAGAGATCAAAAGAATGAGACCCAGATGTGAATCCAATATTGCAACTCAGTTAAAAGATATATCTATGTTCAAGGTCACTGTTAAAGTTGAAGAGACACAAAAGTTTTACAACTATAGTTAATTACTCAAAATTCTATTCTAGCTCTTCTTAATTCTAAAGGTGGAGTCATCATGTTAAGTCAAAACACTCAGCATCAGCTTACTCTACTATGCCTGCAGCGAGGAACCATAAAGGAACCCCTTCCTTTAAACAGGCCAACTGTTATACTATGTGGGATTAATAAAGCAAGAAACAGAAAATAAAGTTTTTAATACCAAATAGTCACATGTGCAATTTTATACATCCCACAAGAATCTCAAAATTATGATAACATATGAAGCTGAGACAAGAAGCAATTGTTCACATTTCTTAAAAAGAAAAAAATCCCAGCAACTCCTAATGTTTGTTGTAGGAACATTAATCATTCAAAAAGGCAAACTCCAACTGTAGGTGAATATACAAAAGACACAGGCAGTTGCCATGTTCGTCAGTATTTGTTTCTATTAATAATTACATCAATAATTTAAAATCTAATTCCATGAAAGGAATATTCTGCCTCCAAAATGAACATTTACATAACCCAATATACCTTAAAATTAATATAACAGGTCAAATTCTGAGGAAGTAAAATGCTTACATTTTGTCTTAAGTTTTGATTAATGTAAATTTGTAAATGACTATCTATAATAATGACTTCATCTTTTTCATGAGTTACACCTTTTAAAATGCACTTTGAGCAAATGGGCAGCATAATCAGCCCAAAGTTCATCTCACTTCTCTGACATTAAGTAGGGTTTCAATGGAATGGAATACTTCACATAGATTGAAGTTAGTAGCCTAATATTTCTAAATAACCAAAAATTGAATTAACTAGGTTAGATCACATGATTGCCACTTCTATAGGCCAAAACAGTCAAATCTTGGCAACTTCATGTGACTTAGCCTAAAAATAGTTTTTACACAGTTCTATGGTAGAAAAAAGCAGATACAAAAAATAAAAAAAAAAACCCAAATGTTCACATGATGTGAAGAATACATGTAAACAATGCTTCCAAAGGAAAAAACTAAATGTAAAGGTATAAAGAGAAATACAAATAGTGGGCTTTGTGAGATAGGGGGGAAAAATCAGGTAATTCAACAGGTTCCTAAAATCCTGGTGGTGATCGATAAATTGACTTCTGTTTCACCTTTTATGAAGAGGCTGTACTTAGCAAATCACTGTGTAAGCTGCTTCAATAACAGCATTCCTGCTATTGAGTTTACTTGCAATGATTCCAACAAAGAAATTAATTTCTTAGATGATAAGAAAAGGTTATCTGAAATGGGAAAAACACAGGAGACTAAGCTTTCTGCTAATAAAACAGACAAATATCAGTCTAGGCACTGAATTCAGAGCAGTGTGACTTTCTGCGAGATCCAAATTCCCTGTAGTCCAACCACCACCAATACTCTATGCACATCCGGACACACACTTATACGTATATGTACATATACATATACATATATACTTGTGCTGGTTTACCCAAGCATTTTCTAGTTTTAGTACTAAAAGTTCCATGACCCAGAAATCCAAGACTGAGCAAACTGGGAAACTGGGATAATCAGTCATCCTAATATATAGCCACCAAGCGAGTGCACATATGCGCGCGCGTGTGCGCACACACACACACACACACACACACACACACTCTCTCTCTCTCTCTCTCTCAGTCATCCACATTTCATATTCTAAAGAATGTTTTTCTAAAACTTAAAATGAATTTCTTAACTCTTCAGAAAATGACTAGGTATTATAAAATTGTCCAATAGCTACTACTTGGTTTATGTCTGTATCAATAAAATACATGAATGACAGTAATCAATCTAAGAACATAGACTGCCATTCGTCACAAGTCACTAGACCCACTCTTTCCTAAAAAGTCTCGTGTTTAAATCATTTTCATATCATTAAGCATTATCCTAGGTAATCTCTTACAATTATTCTGTTTTGTAAATATGAGGAAAATCTCTAAAATATTCCATGGTTTTGAATCTCTGCTTCCTCACTTATCAGCAATGTAATCTTGGTAGAAATTGCTTAACCTCATTAGTTTTCTATTTCCTAGTATAAAATAGATAATAATAGTACCTGTTTCAGAGTGTTTTCATGAGTATCAAATGATACAGTGTATATAAAATTCTTAGTACAAGATAGTAGCATAAAAGTAATTCTCAATAAATGTTACTTATTATCATTGCTAATAGTATTTCTGTACAGTTAAGAACTTACAAGCACTTGGAAAGTGGCAATTTCCTATTACTATCTTCTTTGGTGGAACCATTTTCTTTATATAATAGTTTGTTTCCTTTTATAATATTTAAATTTCTAGAATTATTCTCTTTGACTGTAAAAACTATGAGTCTTTTAAGTAGTTTAAAAGATAGAGCATCCTTGTAAAAAGATTAATTACTTCTTTATGTAGAATTTCTTCCCATTATTGAATTTCAACATCAGATGTAATAGTGCAAGTAAAGAATAAAAATCAGAGCTTCTTGCTCCTAAATAGTAATAAAAATAGCATCTAATAGGCTGAAATACAGGTGATCAAATTTCATCCAAGCTAAAAAGAACAGGTAGGTTTGTAAATATCAAATCAAAATAGAGCCCAATTAGATTTTACAGTTTACAGAAACCTTTAAAGTCATCAAAATGAGTCCCAAATCCTCATTTTATAAATAAGACCCTGTATAGGTGATTTGTTCAATGTATAGAGCCAGAATCTGAAAGAATCTGGGTCTCTTGACACCTAAACCAATTGTGTTTGTAATATGCTTCTCTCTAAATCTTAAGCGAAAATTCTGAGACAAACCCTTACTCCATAATTTCTAATGAAAACCATATTCAAATACACAAAAATAATTAAGAGGAGGAAGTGTGAAGAGAAAGATGAAGGAGAAGTAATAAGGGTAACAGAGTGGAAAATACATTTTAAAGTTAAACATTTTATTTCAAGTGCTAGGTCTGCCACTCCTTCAAAGTATGTGTTAATATGGACTCTATCCAAGGGTCAGTTTCCTCATTTTTAAAATGGGGGTAATATTACCTAGAAAAATTAAATAAGATATAAAATAGGTTAGAGTAGCACAATAGTTGAAAGTCAGACTATGTTTGAATCCCAGCTCCACAACTAACTCATTGTTTGACCAAGTTACATAATTTCTCTGGGTCCTGGGAAGTACTTTAACACAGAACATGGCACATAATAACTGTAGCAAGTTTTAGTGTTAGAAATAAATATAAATCACCTGACATTTAGTAGGCACTGAATATCAAAAACCTGACCACCCACCTTCACCACTATCAAAAACTCCTTTATAAGTAAAAGTAGAACAGATCGATAAATCCAACATTCTCTATAAAAATCAACACTGTCTATCCTAAAATATGCCCATACCCTGAAATGTGTGAAAAGTTCATTAGAGTGGGATTAAAATCAAATACAAAAAATAGAATACTTAAAACCTATTTAGTAAATAATCACTCTGTAGTGACACAGTTTAAAAAACCTGTGGTAGAAAGTCACAAGTTAGGTAACAACAGAAGGCTTCCAAAGTACGAAATAAAGCTAAAGCTATAGCAATGACAGATAAGAAAATCTGTAAAAGACTAGTGGTGTCTAGAAGAAACTTCCAGCTTTGGAAGACTGTGTCTTTTATGACATAGTTTTCATAAACTCCTAATCAAAAATGTAACAAAAGAAAAGAAACAGTAGAAAACCCATCCTACATATCACCATTTAAGATAATCAATTCTCAGGTGACTAGAGAAGATCTATCTCTGAACAGGGTGGAAACACGATTCCTAAATCCAAAGGGAAATTAAACCAGAAAGTTTAAACAAAACAGCATGAAAAAATCAATAACTCACAAAATTAAAAGGAATAATTTAGTTTTCAGCTTTCTCTTTTAAAAAAAATTCTATTTTTATATCACATGCAGTGGTTTAAGATGCCACCATGTCTTTAAACTCCATTTGGTAGGGAAATACCTATTTGGCTCTGCCACTTCTAAAGGTAAATAGGAGGTTTTGCATTTAAGTTACAATGTGGAATACTTCAGAGTAACCTCATGCCAAAATGGCACATTTCTGAGGGATGCAAAGGTATTCAATAAAAAGCTTTTAAAGGCATATTTTTAAACTTGCAGCAGGAAAGCTTTTCTGTGTCAAGACAGTAATTCTTTTAACAGCATTGATCAAAATGTCATTCTTTTATGAGTGTACAATACCTTTTAATGGCATACAACAAGCCATTAGGGTTATACACCTCTGTATAGCAGACAGCTTACTGGAAAAAAGGGAACACTGGCCAAGATACAGTCAGTAGGTTTTATGCTTCTAATAAGGAACCTTTTTCCCCTAGCTGATTTGATTCTAAAGTCCACAACTGAAATTATCCAAAGATTAAGTGTAAACTCTCTTTACTTTTATAAATTAGAAGTGCTTTCACAGAGGCCTAAACTGCAAAGTCTAACCTGTATCTTTGTAGATACCATAGAACGGCCTTGAAAACAGCCTCTCACCCAAGGCCAGTAAGAAATTATTCATGAAGATTAGAAAAGAATGATGATTTACTTTGCTACTTTCTGGGGAAAGAAGAAAGTGAATTTAAAAAAACATTGTAAGACAATCACTTTTCATATTTATTTACAAAGCCAACTACTAAACAAATATTAAAGTTATGTATTACTGTAACACAAAACATCTTTCTTTGTCACCTAATATTGTTTAAATAATCTTTCATAAAAGGAAACTATTTTAAAAATCTTTTAAAACAAGTACTTGTCTTGGAGATATTCAGGCTTTAAGAAAGCTAAAATAAGTTGTGAATTTTGAACACTTAATTACATTAATATACAAACTCATAAAAAATTTCTATCAACTTATCAAATTTATAATCACTCAGGAGATACAGAACTAAGGAGTGGAACAAAAAATAGAAGAGAGACTATTCCTGCTTTTCATGTTATAATTTACTTATTTTTTACTATTAAAAGAAATAGGGAGGCTGAGGCAGCAGGATTGCTTGAGTTCAAGAATTCAAGACCAGCCTCAGCAAGAGTGAGACCCTATTTCTACTAAAAATAGAAAAACTGGGCTCAGAACCTGTAGCTCAACGACTAGGGTGCCAACAACATAAACCAGGGTTGAGGGGTTCAAAACCAGCCTGGGCCTGCCAAACAATGACAACTACAACAAAGAAATGGCTGGGCATTGTGGCTGGCACGAATAGTCTCAGCTACTCAAGAGGCTGAGGCAAAATTGCTTATGCCCAAGAGTTTGAGGTTACAGTGAGCTGTGACGCCACAGCACTCTACCAAGGGTGACATAGTAAGACTGTGTCTCAAAAAAAAAGAAAGAAAGAAAGAAAGAAATTAAATTAATTTAATTTAAAAAAAAAAAGAGAAAGAAAAAGAAAAAATGGCATGGCATGGCATGTACCTGTCATCCAGGCTACTTAGAAGGCTGAAGCAGTAGGATCACTTGAGCCAAGAAGTTTGAGGTTGCAGTGAGCTACAGTGACACCACTGCATTTTACCCAGGGTGACACAGTGAGACTTTTGTCTCAAAATAAAAAAAAAAAAAAAAGAGAGACTTAAATATAAGTAAATTCTTAGAATTATAGAAATATCCCAGATAACTTGACTGTTACCTAAATATCTGCCTTCTGAGAACTACTTAAGGGTTTCATAGACTCTAAAGAATGTAACAAATAATAATTATAATTCTGTACCAAAAGTAAAACTTTATAGGTAACACTAAATGAGTTTCAGAACTTTTTCCTTAAAAGCAAAGTTTAGAGTAGTTTATAAAGAAGAAGACTCTGTCTCCTTTTAAAGGTAGGAGTGTGTGTGTGTGTATAGTGGGAAGAAAATGGTAAGTGGAAAAGAAAGGTTCTATGAATGGTTCTCCAAATTTTATAATCAAACAGAAATTTCTGTTTTCAGGCAACAAAGAGGACTGGAGTATTTACACCAATTCTATCACTGAAAACAACAGAAAACGCAAGGTTTTATAAAACCCCCTTAAAAGCATCCTAGAGTCAATAAGAATAGTAAGAAATTACCAATCCGAAATCTAAGTGAAAGTGGAAACTCAAAGATGGTATGTAGAGAGTTGAATCTGTTATTGCCCTGAGGATATCTGGTCTCTCATTTTGCCTGTTCTTTCAACTTAGTGATCCCGTTTGGAATGAAACAAAAACAAACATCACCTAAGATTCTAAGAGGAGACTCTCCTCCCATAAAACTGTGCTGTCAAAGAGTTACTCCCTCAGTGTAAAGGTATTCCCAAAATGGAGTTTGGGAGCTGCTACTGATAACCCAGAAATGTACCAGAAGAACAAAACCCAACTACCTATCAGCTCAATCCCTGATTGAATAAAGTTAAACTGTTTCTACACTACCTACCTGCCAGAAACAAAAATAAACCCTCTCTGAAAAAAGCATCATCCTGATCCTCAATTACCACATCCAATGTCTGACATTCAATTGACAATTACCACAAGACAGAACTATAATAAGGGGGAGAAAATAAACAGAATTACAGGATCTAAAGTTATCAGATCCAGACCTTAAAATATCTTTGACTAACATGTTCAAGAAAATGGAAGAGGACTCCAGTTTCCCCTACAATAATGGCCACCATCTAAATCCAAGTGTTTCCATATAACCTTCACAAACTGTAAAAATTAAAATTAAGTGGTTAAGAAACCCTTCATAATCCACATCTATAGCATAACTAAGGATAAAGAATAGTACAAACTTCAAATACATACATGTAAGTAGAGAATTGGGCTCTAAAATCCAGCAGCCATCTCTGGAACCCAGGCAAGAGGAAAGGAGCTAGAGACTACGTAGGAAGAGGAGAGGGAAGCAGGTCTGAGAGGGGACAAAATACAGGCAAAATAACCACTAGAAAGTAAGAAAAGCCTAACATTAGGTCTGAGATCTATTAGATCAGAGCACTGGTTATGGTGGAATCAAAAGGAAGAGACTTGTAATTTTAAGAAATAGAAGTCAAAGTCTTGGGAATATACCACTCCTGGGAGAAAGAGCTGTCACTCAGAAGTAGCACTCCTTAAACACTTGGTGGTAAAGAGAAAAAAGAAAATAAGAGACAAAAAACCCAAATGGTCGTGCAGAAACAAAAGACAACTAAAACATCAAAACCTGACACCTCCCCCCAAAATAAAAGCACCAAAAATTTAAAAACCGCACTTCATTTCATAGTAACAGAACTGGGTGCTTTTGAACAATGAAACCTTATAAATCCTCTCACAACCTTCTTTATAAACTATTATTGCTAGTTAGGGAAAACAAAATATTTAAAACTGATCAGAAAACAAAAGGTAAAAACTATAAAAAATTATAATAAAAGAGTAAAGAAACAAAAACAACATTTTGGGGGATAGCCCACTCAAACAACAACAAAGGACACCCATAAGGAGGCAGAGAAAATCATAATATCCCAGCCTGAACAAGAATTCTGTATCACAAACAAGCATTTACAAATATTTTTTAAAAAACCAAATCTCTCAAATCAAATACAATTCAATCAAATTCAATTTGAACAACTCAATTCAAAAATGGCAAAACTCGAGAAGATGTAAAAGGAGAGGTTAACTGTTCTCATACCAAAAAAATTCCACAAAAAAGACAAACATTACTTTAGAAATGAAGAATAAATTATAAAGTACACAAAAGAGAACAGAACTGACAAAAATATAAGAATCATTCAACAAAGGCATGAAAACAGCCAACAGAACAAAGCTAAATGAATAAGGAAAGAAAGAGTTAATATACAAGAGAAAGAGAGAGGATCCAACATATACATAATTGTAGAACATGAATTTAAAAGAACAATGAAATAAAACTAACATTTAAAGCTACAGTACAAAAAGAACAACTAGAAATAAAATAAGACATCACCCTATATACCAAAAAGGCCTACTAAGAACCTGGTAAAACTGACCAAATATTTAATTCTGAGATGTATTATAATACACAATTAAGCTTTAAAGATATGGGGAGAAAAGTCCAGGAAGAAAAGGAAGATAAGAAAAAATCTTCTGAGATTACTTAAAAAGGAAGCAAAATCAAACCAGCATAAGATCAAACCAACATAAGACCTTTTGGCAGGAATGTACAAAAAATGATAATGGTAAGTAGGAATTAAAGAATGCGATTTAAATTAACAAACTAAATAGAGGAGGCCTGTGTAAGTGAAAGGAGGATGAATGGGCGATGCCTGTGGCTCGGTAAGTAGGGCGCTGGCCCCATATACTAAGGGTGGTGGGTTCAAACCCAGCCCCAGCCAAATTGCAACAAAAAATAGCCAGGCACTGTGGCGGGCACCTGTAGTCCCAGCTACTCAGGAGGCTGAGGCAAGAGAATCATCTAAACCCAAGAGCTAGAGGTTGCTGTGAGCTGTGATGCCATAGCACTTTACTGAGGGCAACAAAATAAGACTCTGTCTCTAAAAAAAAAAAAAAAAAGAAAGAAAGAAAGAAAGAAAGACAGGGGGAGGAAGGAAATATAAATAATAATAAAGGTAACTGCTAGAAAAACATGGAAACTTTCCAAAATACAGTAAAAAAAATACAAAAAAAGGAGCAGGGCAAGGAACACTACAAAATGAAAACAGAGGAAATATAATACTCCTAATAAATATAAATATAATATAATATATATATAATTATATATAAATATAATGTGATAGAATAGAGACCACATAGCCATATCAATGAATACAAATATTTAACTTATCCTTTTTTTTTAAATAAAAACATACCTTCAAATTAACTTACAAAGCAAAACTCAACTCTACACCATATTATAGAAACACAATTAAAATAAAGTGAGTCTCAAAGGATAAAAATACAAGGGACAGAAAAATGTACTGAAGATAAGTTAAAACAATAAGAAAGTAGATAATGTGATCCTGACATTAGCCATGATGGAACTGACACCAAAAATATTATATACAAAAAGAACACTTGATGATGTAAAGTCCACAGGTCACAATAAATATGTAATAATTATGATATCTATCCACTGAATGAACAGCTTCTACTTTGATGAAACAGAATCAAAAAGAAATAAAGATGTTATAAAGAAAGAAACCCAAACAGAAGACATGGACACATGACCCGCACACAAAACATGTGCATAGAAAATACAAAAAGACACGAACAGAACAAACTATATCAGTATCTGCATTTTAAACTCTCGTATCAGAAAAATAATCTCCTTTTCAAGTGAGAATGGACATTCATGGCTGCTTGAACCTTGACAGCTAAAAACTGGAAATATTATAATCTAAATGTCCATGAACAGAGAATACATAAATAAATTGTGGTACTGAAAATATTAAATACAAAGGACATGGAAGACATGAACAAAACGGGCTATATGAACATCTGTACCTTTAAACTTCCATAACAGGAAAAATAATCTCATTTTCAAGTACATATGAACATTCATAGCTGCTTTAACTATTTTTTTTCTTCTGTTTTTGGCTGGGGCTGGGTTTGAACCCACCACATCCGGCATATAGGACCAGCACCCTACCCCTTTGAACCACAGGTGCCTCCCCTTTAACTACTTTTTTAAGACAAGGTCTCACTCTATGGCCCAAGCTACAGTACAATGGTGTCATCATAGCTCAAAGTAACCTCAAACTCCTGGACTCTAGTGATCTTCCTGCCTAAGCCTTCCAAGTAGCTGGGACTATAGGTGCACACCACATGCTTGGCTAATTTTTCTGTTTTTCAAAGAAATAGGATCTTGCTATGTTGCTCAAGCTGGTCTCAAATGCCTGGCCTCGAGCAATTCTCCCTCCCCAGCCTCTCAAAGTAGTAGGATTACAGGCATGAACCACTGTGCCCAGACTAATTCCTTTAACTTTGATAGCCCCAAATTGGAAATAATCTCATTGTCTATGAATAAGAGAACACACAAATAAACTGTGGTACACTTTGCAAACATTGCAGGTACAAAATGGCTTATTTTATTTATGTTGAACTGATGAAATTGAGTTGAAGAATCAATTCCTTGCCATAAGGCCAGTTACAGTCATTCATGGGGAAGGACTGTAATTGGCCTTATGGCAAGAAATTCCTGTATATATTCTGGTAACAGGCCTTATCACGACAAACTCTTCAAGCCAGATGAGCCACCTGTCCAAGGACACTGGCCTAGCAATGGCTATTTCTACCAATAAACTGAGGCCAGCTTCTGCATTAAGCCCCTGTAACCAATGGTCTTTGTTTAAAAAGTAAACTACATGGATGTCTTGTCTTTGGAAGTTCCTCCGTTGTCCTGAGCCCCTTGGATGTGTCTGTACTCCGCTATAGACATGAATTCAGGATTACAGTCCTCTGCTGTTCCTGAATAAAATCTGCTTTGGAGAGTTAGTCTCTCTGTCACTCATTTTAAGTCAACAGCTCAAAAAGTAGAATACCATATGCAATGTAAAAGAGCAATAAATAACTATATGCAAACACAGAAATGACATCACATTATGTTAAGTAAAAGAAATTAAATACAAAGTAACACATACTTTTAAATGAAGTTCAAAATTGAGCAAAACTAACTGATGTGGTAATAAGAACTGTGGTTACCTCTAGGAAGACAAGGGGCAGATGACTTAAAATGGACACAGGGACTTTTATGGGATGCTGGAAATGTTCTGTGTCTTGATCTGGATGTATCTGCAGAAAAAAAATTTTAAAAACTTTTTTAAACTATACATCTTAGGTTAATACAATTAGCTCACTTTATTGTATATCACACAACCACAATGACAACAAAGATGGTCATGAATAGATAATTCACCAAAACAAAAAGAATATGGTCAGAAAACATATGTAAATTTGTTCAGCCTCATTAAATATCAAGAAAATGCTAATTAAGCCACTATTACTCTCCCAAAAAGACTGGCTAAAATTAAAAAGACTGATACATTATTTGTAGAAGTGCAAACTGGGACAACCATTTTGGAAAATTAAGTTATCTACTAAGCTAAAATATGCATTTCTCTTAAAAAATTGCTTGGCTTTCCATCCATTTTATT
Source organism: Galagoides demidoff (assembly GCA_963574575.1). Lineage (NCBI taxonomy): Eukaryota > Metazoa > Chordata > Mammalia > Primates > Galagidae > Galagoides > Galagoides demidoff. Next base: position 11,925 of record CAUYQV010184716.1, read on the forward strand.
TCAGTCAGATCTTTAGTACAACAACTATATCCACAGTTCTTTTCTAGATATCCTTAGATTTACTACATCCTTTCTTCTCTCACCCTTTTGCTTCTACACTTCTATCTCTTCTTAATTAGGGATATCGTGGGTCTATGAAAAATCAGAGGCAGGAACTCTTTTCCATAAGATATTCTGTCAAATTGAAAGAAATTTAATAGATACTGTATGTGTAGTTAAAATTCACTGAGATACCTTGATCAATTTTGAGGTTTTATCAATGGGTGTGAAGGTCAAGCTCTTGATTTGATCCTTGCTAAAAGACTGAGTTTTAATGGGCTTTTGTCATTCAAAATCTTTATCAGTTTTATCTTTTTGAAGTTCGGATTAAGAGGCAATTGTGCCTCCCAAGCCCACAGTCTCTTTTAATTTCCTTTCAATCCTGTTTTCAAAAATGACAGTTCTTTTCTGAGCTCTTCTTTCTTATAATGTCTTCTAAATGCATCCACCAGTCACCAACATAAAACATTTGTTTTTCTATCTCTAGTCCCAGAACTATAAATTTACTAAGTATGTTATCCGTAGATAGTTTTTTTTTAAAAAGCTAAGTCTTCATATAGCATTTCATCCTTTGGAAAAGCTAATTAGTCTACATTTTATTAAGTTCCACTTATTAATTGTAGTCACTTATATAAGAATAACATCAGATGGAAGAAAACTGATTAAATATCAATGCCTCACTCATTCCCAAAATTTAGATCACAAGAAAAATGAGAAGATGACATAAGCCTAGGAGAATTAACTACAATTATGAAATGTATTTTGAACATCACAATATACGTTTATCCTCAGGCAAAAGCAAACTGGCATTCTAATTTTTAGATCTCAAATGTAATTCAACCAGATAGAGCAAAAATAGGTAAGAATTTTAATGATTTTACTTTCGTGTAAAATTTATACATGATAAAAAGCATACAGATTTGAAAACTCTCTCCCCAACCTTTTTGGTGCAGGCATCTGTTATAAAAAATGTCTGTAACATCGAATGGAACACCACAAAACCAACTGCATTTACACCTTCCATTTGCTCTGCATGTATAATTAAACTCGATAAGATGAAAGTATAATAAAATCTCTCCACAATGTTAGCAGGTCACCCTCAAACAGCTTTACTTACACATGGCTTGTCTAGCGAGGTCAACCTATCATTCACAAATTATTCTTCCTCTCTTTTCTCCCCACAACACTCCACACAGAGCAACAACTACAGAAGAAAATAAAAACTCATAATATAGAATCAAAAATCCCTGCTGTATATTCAGGAAATTCAAATGAAAAACTGACATTAGTCTTAAATATTACATTGCTTATAAAACATTCAGGGGGAAATAGACCAATCAACATAGCTATTCCAGATAGGAAAAAGTTTTAGGTGGAAGAACATATTATTAGATTAGCTACTATTTAAATAATAATTCCTCACTTAAGTTTAAAACCAGTATAGGTTACATGGTAATGAGGATCTAACCACTTATTATTTACAGAGTAAAGTCGGGCTTATCCATTTCTAGCACCGATAGAATTATAAACTGACATGTTATGTTTATAGTATATTACCTTCTCTGGTCAATTCATTGAGATTTTCTTGTCCATTTTACTAGAAAGGTACATCTTCCAGACCTCAGACTAACTCATAAATTTCATAGCATTGTTCACAAAAAAGATAGTGATGTTACTAAAATTCTCAGAGTAAAGACTTCTGAAAAACTTTCCTCCACAAAATTAATAACACTAGCAAACCAAAATCTTTTTTGCGGAAGACTAGAAATTAGTCAAAAGCTTACCATAGTCTAGAAAATGATTAATACAAGAAATTCAGCTATACTCAGTAACAGCAGTGAGTACTGTGGCATTTTAATTTACCATCTGCCCCCCACTCCCCAAACTCCACAGGAGTCTTCAAAACAATAGCACCATTAAGTCTGATAACCCAAGAAGTTGGAACTTTTTAAAAGTCCTATTTCCAAAATTAATTATCCAAGGAAGACGTCCAAATGGAAACCTCCAGCAATTGTCCCTCCATATAAACACCAAATTCAACAACTACCCACACAAAAAAGCCCCTTTAGAAGAACCAAAAACCAGGTTAGTAATTACAGTACCTAGTTTTAACATTATATCAAAGCATTGAAGAGGGCAAAACAGTCTTTCACTCCATATACCATCCCTTCCTGAGCCTCTGGCAATGCCACACTAGTGCAGAGTAAAGAGAAACTTATGTGTCTAGAGGGAAAAAAGTGAAGTGATTGTGGGACTTTGCATTAGAACTCAGGGCCGCTCTGTTACAGGGGAAGCCAGAATTCTGCCAGCACCCACATTTAGATGGGCCTGGCCAAAGAGAATTCTTAGTCCACTACTTGCTTACAAAAAGCAATATAGGGCTGGAAATAAATTAAAGTATTCCTTGGGCAATTTTTGTGTCTATGCTGCATCAGAGCTGGATATAAATTAACTCATTTGGATAAATATCAACAAGGAAGACTGCTGGATCATATGATAAGAGTACACGCAGAGTGGTATCTCATTGTTGTTTTAATTCACAATTCTCTAATGTACCCATGAAACACCAGTGGTAGTGGACAAGCCAGTGCCTGTGTCACCCCACCCCAAATTCCAGGCAGCACAGCTAAGAGAGAATCTTCTTGTTCCTGGGAAGAGGAAAGGGAAGACTTCAGAGGACTTCATTTTGCAACTTGGTTATCAGTTGAGTCTCAGTAAAATAAAGTATCAAGCAGACTCCTAAAGTGGGATTCCAGACCTCTATTCCTGGGTAGCACTTTTAGACTGACCCTGGGCCTGAAGGAAACACTCTGTCATGAAGGGAAGGAACTTGTCAAGGCAGGATTCATTACCATTTAATGGGTAAAGAGCCTTTGGGCTTTAAATAAACATCAGAGGTAGCCAGGCAATAGTCACTGGGCTTTGGGTGAGACTGGGCTGGCTTGAGATGTTACCTGGTGCAGTGCTAGCTGTAGTAGCCATGAGAGAGTGACCACATCATTCCTCCCCTTACTCCAGCAGCCCAGCACAAAGTGAGGGAAGAGAGTAAGAGATTTTTGCCTGGTAATGCAGATAATTCTCCCATATCTTACCCAAGTCCACCAAGGTGGTACTACACAGAGTCTATAAAGGCCTAACATTATCAGGCCTGGGACGTCCCCAGTGCTGAAATGGCTATAGTGAACAAAGACTTAGATCACAACACTCGATTCCCTTTGGATACCTGGAAAGCCTTCCAGGAAGGATGGGTTTAAATAAGACCAGAATGTTAATGCTAAAATAAATACCTAACTCTTCACTGCTCAGACATCGACACACATAAACAAACATCAAGAACATCAAGGAAAACATGACCTCACCAAACAAAATGAGGTACCAGTGATCAATCTCGGGGTGATGGAGATACATGACCTCTCAGACAAAGAATTCAAAATAGCTGTCCAGAAGAAGCTCAGTGAACTTCAAGACAACACAGAGAAGGAATTCAGAAGTCTATGAGTGAAGTTTAACAAAGAATTTAAAATAATTTTAAAAAATCAAATAGAAATTCTGGAGCTAAAAATTCAACAGAGAAATACATTAGAGTCTCTCAACTGCAGACTTAGTTAAGCAAAAGATTTAGTGAGCTTGAAGACAGGCTATTTGAAAATGCATAGTCAGAATCAAAAAAAGAATAAAGAATAAAAAGAATAAGCCCCCTTGCAAAATCGAGAAAATAGCCTCTATGGGAAAGGAATTCTTTTAACCCTGACAAGAGGGCAGCCATTTCAGAAAATCAAGTCGGAAATCAGAATCCCCTCCCCCAGATTCCTAGAGTGCCTCAAGGCCAGATTCCTAGAAACACCCTACCCACAATCTTGACCCTAAACATATTCCCACAATCCTGACCCCAAACACACACTAGAAAAGAGCCCCCAGGCAGTACTAAAGGCTCATTGTCCCATTCTAGCTCTACTGATAAGGCTAATACCAGTGATTTGCAACTGTCTGGGAGCTGAGCTGGCACCTGGTCAGTCTCCATTCTGTTTTTCCTCTCTATTAAAATGTTTCCTTATAGCCAGACTGGCTTTCTCTCCTTTCTTGCAGACTCTCACCCAGATTCTATGCCCTCTCATATTTACCCAAAGGACAAATCTAGGAGTTTTTGGCCTTAAAGAAGGCTGGTATAGAGAGAAAAAAATAAAGAAAAGGCCCACATTAATGAGATTATGAAAAAAAAGAAAAAGAAGAAGACTAATGATAGCACTGTCAGTCACCAAAGCTGAGAAAAATTCATCCAACAAAATAAAGTAATATTGGATTATAACCCTAAATGTTAAATAAATATACAAGAGATCATACAAATATAAATGAGTGTGTAAGCAAATAATTGGAGGAGAAAAGACAAGTCTCCTATGCAAAAAGATTCCAAATAATTTATGTAATTGTATCTACTCTGCCCTTTAGGAAGTAGTACAGAACTCCCCACTCCTTATATATAGGCCATGTATAATAACTTTCTTCCAAAGAGTACAGTATACAAAGAAGGGGGGAAAGGAGTAATTTCACAGTGGAGAAACCTAAAAACACTGCCTAAGCCAGGTGACCAAGGTTAAAATAAATATTCATAGATCATATTGACAGTACATATACCCTTAACATGATGTGATGAAAACAGCAATTTACTAGTATCGTCTTCCTCCCCCAAACATTTTAATAATAATAAAAAAATAACCAGACAAATCCCACTAGAGGGACAGTCTACAAAATACTTGACCAGTACTCCTCAAAATTGTCAAGGTTATTAGAAACCAAGTCTGAGACAGTGTCACAGCCAAGAGAAAGGAGCCTAAGGAGATGTAACTGCTAAGTATAATGTGGTAGACTAGATGGGATCCTAGAGCTGAAAAAGGACACAAAAATTAAGGAAATCAGAATAAAATATGGACACTGGTTAATAATACTGTATAAATAAAAATGCACTAGTTGCAACAAATGTACTAATATATTGACAGTAAGCAAAACTGTGGTGGGCACATGAGAATGCTCTATACTGTCTTTGCAGTTTTTGTGTAAATAGGAAACTGTCCTAAAGTTTGAAGTTTATTGAAAAAACAGAGCTCAAAAATACTTCTCACTAACAGATGATCTATTGCCCCTCACCTTCAAACTGGGCAACTTTGTGACCAGCCTGAATTTCAGAGTATGGCAAAAGTGATGAAACTAGGTGATAAATGCCATGCATCATCTAAGTGCTATTCTCATAGCTCTCACCTGTGGAGTGCGCTCTCTCTCCAGTGAAACAACAGGTGAAGGAGGGGTTAATTTACTGACTTGGATGACTATTCCTGACTACCAAAATAAACTGAGTTACTTATACATAATGGGGGTAAGGAAAAGTATGCCTAGAACACAGTAAAACCATGAAGAACCTATGAGCATTCCTATGTCCCAAGTTAAAAGTTAACACAAACCTGAAATAACTCAGTATAGACAGGATTACTAGCAGACCAATCTTGTAGGAAGGACTGAGTCATCTCACCAGAAAAGAAACCACAGTGAACAGAGGTGCCTGCTAGGGGAAAAGGGAAGCTAGAACCGGCAACAGAATAAAGTAATTATAAATACTGGCTATAACCACATGATAAGTTAAAGCAATAAGACCTATAATGCTAGAGTATTTCTTCATATTTTCAATATGAATATGTTTGTGCATATATTTGACATTTTTTTCTTTCACTTTCTCATTCCAAAACTAAGACTACGTATTTTCTCCCTAAAATCATAAATAAGGCAAAAATGCAGCCTCTCACTTGTATTAAAGATCACACTAGAGGTCCTAGAGAGTGCAGTAGAGGTGTGATACTACTAGATATTAAGACTTACAATTATTGTACCTAATTTCAAAACAGTATGGCTTAAGAATAAAGAATAGGTATATAAATCAGCAGAACATATTAATAAGTCCAGAAACACAACAACATCCATAAGGTCAGTTGATGGTCATAAAAGGTGTCAAGGTAATTCAGAACTTCCTTTCTCATTCCTCAGAGTGAAGACCTGCAGTCAGGAAATTCTACTAGCTTTTTTTATTTTTAGTACTATAATTTTCAATTACAGAATTCTTTTTTTTTCTTTTTTTGGCCAGGCCTGGGTTTGAACCCACCCCCTCCAGTATATGGGGCTGGTGCCCTACTCCTTTGAGCCACAGGCACTGCCCCCAGAATTCTTTTTTTTTTAATAGCTTCTATTTCTCTGATGAGATTTTGTAATTCTTAATTTATTACAAGAATATTTCCCTTTCCATTGTTCAGTATATTTACAACATTTGCTTTAAAACTCTTGTCTAGGCTCGGTGCCTGTGGCTCAAGCGGCTAAGGCGCCAGCCACATACACCTGAGATGGTAGGTTCGAATCCAGTCCAGGCTGTCAAACAACAACTGCTACAACCAAAAACTAGCCGGGCGTTGTGGCGGGTGCCTGTAGTCCCAGCTACTTGGTAGGCAGAGGTAGGAGAATCACTTGAGCCCAGGAGTTGGAGATTGCTATGAGCTGTGATGCCACAGCACTCTACCCAGGGTGACAGCTTGAGGCTCTGTCTCAAAACAAACAAACAAAAAACCCTTGTCTACTCATTCAGTATCTCATCTTGGGGCCAGATTCCAATGGTTGCCTTTTCTCTTGTGTAGATTATCTGTTACTATTTCTTTGGTTGTCTCACTATTTTTATTTATTTATTTATTTATTTATTTATTTATTTATTTATTTATTTATTTATTTTTCCGATTACCAGAGCATGCTGATTTAGTTTCCTTTTTTTTTTTTTTAATGTCTCACTATTTTTAACTGTATTATGGACATTTGGATATGTTACAGAGATTCTGAATTATGTTGTGGTTCTTTGAAGAATATTGATATTTTTACTTTAACAGGCAGTTAACTTGGCTGAAATCAAACAATAAATTGTACTTCATATGATATACAGCAGCCAAAAGCTCTGTCCAGATCATTTAGCGTTAGTGGACTGCTTGAAAATTATCAAATGCAAGTCTAGTTCAAGGGTTAGGTGAAGAAACAGGAGCGAGTACAAGCAGAATTTAGAGCTCTCTCTCTGTGGATCTGTCATTTCCCTTTTCAGCTACTGGCATTATCCCAAAGTCCTGTCCTCTGGTTATTCAGGCTAGTTAAGTATACTGATATTTCATTTAAGTTTTAGCTACCTGATATTTGCTAGGGCCTGCCCATTGGGAAATAATTGTCATAAAAATGGGAAATTTACCAGTACCATTCTCTTTTTCTAAGTAGATACTCCTCCAGTTTCTGCCTGTGTTGGGCACATTGTTGTCTATTTTATTCAAGCAGTTAAATTTGTATTTTGTTGATGGATTATAGTTGTTAACACAGAAAGGTTGTTCAAATACATGGTACTCTTCCCATTAGCAGAGGCAATGATAATTTAATTAGGAAAGGTAAAAATAGCACTGGAAGACCTGGATATCCATATGAAAAAAATTAATCCTGATGCTTCCCCCACACAGAACTCAACACAAAATGGATCATAAAAAAACATAAAAGCTAAAACTATAAAACAGAGGATGAAAATCTTTGTAATCTTAGAGTAGGCAAAAGTTTCTTAGATAGGAAACAAAATGTATAAAATTAAAACTTCTGCTCTTGAAAAGACATCATTAACAATAACTAAGAAAATGACATAAAGGCTATGTTAACTAGTTTGATGAAAATATTTCAAAATGTGTATGAAAACACCACACTGTACCCCATGACTACATTGATGTACACAGCTATCATTTAATAAAAAAAGGAAAAAGAAATAAAATAATTCTAGTTCAACACCCCCCTCAAAAAAAAGGATTAGAAAACAAGTGAAGTTATTGTAAAAAAATGTCTGTTACTAATATTTGTTGAGGATTTTCTATGTGGTGAGAACTGTTAACATTTATTTGATTCCATCTTTCCTGCAAGTCTTAGAGAATTACCATTTTGTAGATAAGAAAACTGAGTCCTGGCTCAGCGCCTGTGGCTCAAGTGGCTAAGGCGCCAGCCACACACACCTAAGGTGGCAGGTTCGAATCCAGCCCGGGCCTGCCAAACAACAATCATGGCTGCAACCAAAAAATAGCCAGGTGTTGTGGCGGGCACCTGTGGTCCGAGCTACTTGGGAGGCAGAGGCAGGAGACTCGCTTGAGCCCAGGAGTTGGAGGTTGCTGTGAGCTGTGATGCCACAGCACTCTACCTAGGGGGACAGCTTGAGGCTCTGTCTCAAAAAATAAAAAAAAAAGAAAAAAAAAAGAAAAAAGAAAACTGAATCCTGGAAAAGTCATCAAAAGTGTCTGTTTTAGAGAACTTGACTGATATTTAGCAAATATCAGTCATCCGAAGTAGGCAGATTAATCAAGGTGGTTCCTGACATAATACACATAACTTCCAGCACTCCTAAAAAACTGTCTTGTGACCTCGCTCATGAAAAGACCAGAATAGAGTCCAGAATTAAAAGGATGCTCTATAGTAAGTGAATGACCAGTCGGTGGTGTTGCCATACTGTGAGTTTGTCCCCTCCATAATCTAAGTGTTGCCAGTGTAATCATATTAAGAGGCAGGGCCTTTAAGAGGTGATTAGGATTAAAGCCTCCCAGTAAATGAGCCTTCCCTGGCATCCTGCTTGCTTAGCTTCCTTCTTGCACGTGGTAACACAGCAATCCTCTCCAGGTGCAGGTGCAGGAAGAAGGCCCTCACCAGATCTCACACCTTGATCTTGTCATTTCAACAGCCTCCACAACTGTGAGAAATAAATTTCTTATTTTTATAAATTATCTAGCAAGTGGTATTTTGTTTCAGCCACTCAAACAGACTAAGACAGCCATTGATCAGTCAGGTTTCAGATTTCACGAGTCTGATAGAAGTTACAATTTCAGAAATTTTAGATTACTATAATATTTCATGATACATACATATCAGCAGAGACGCTTAGTAAAAATATTTTTCCCTGAGCTGCCCTTTTAGAAATTCAGATCTGATGAGCTTTCCCATGTCCAAAAATTCATATCCTTTATGAATTCCCCTTAGAGAATTACTTGAATAGGTAGCCCAGGTAATTCTAATTAATAATGCCAGTGTACTACATATTGAGAAATATTTATCTATATTATTGGTTCTTTTTGTTTGTTTGTTTGAGACAGAGTCTCACTTTGTTGCCCCAGAAGAGAGTGCAGTGGCGTCAACCTAGCTCACAGAAACTTCCAATTCCTGAATTCAAGTGCCTCAGCCTCCTGAGTAGCTAGGATTACAGGTGTCTGCTACAACGCCTGGCTAAATTTTTATTTTTTCTAGAGACAGGGTCTCACTCTTGCTCAGGCTCCTCTCCAATTCTTGAGCTCAAGCAATCCTCTCACCTTGGCCTCCCAGAGTGCTGGGATTACAGATGTGAGCCACCTCGTCGAGCCTATATAAGTGTTCCTTAGTGATTTTTCTCCTTGTCTCTCTATTAGAGTTAACTGAGGAGCCACTTAAAAAAAAATCATTGTGCTGACTTTGGCACACATATACTAAAATTGAAATGATACAGAGAATATTAGTATGGTCCCTGAGCACGGATGACATGCAAATTCGAGATGCATTCCATATTCTTTTAATAAAAGAGATTTTAATTAAAAACATAACAAAAACAAAATTACTGCTACAGCCCATACACAAAGACTCTTAGTTAGTTACTCTCAGGTAAGGCAAAGGAATTAAATTATTTTTAGTTTCCCAAATGTTTCTAATGGGTTCCCAAGGAGCAAGAGCTGACTGTATTCTCTTAGATCTAACAGGATGGGCTCAGGCAGATCTTAAAGACCAAACTGATTTTCCCAGAGAAATTATCCCAGTTATGATGTTGCCATTGAATATTACTTCTTCCAAGTTAAGTATTGTTTTATTCATTGATAACATAACACCTGTAAAATGTAATCCTGTTTTACTTTACAATGTCAGTTTGAAATTCTTACTATGTAAAAAGTGACATAAACATAGGCAGTTTTTACTAACTAGAAACTTGGAGAAAAAGACATTCAAAGAAAGTGAAATTGTCCAGAAAAGATTCGAAAAGGAAAAAAAAGTGGAAAACAAAAACCAAAAAGACAAAGTTCGAAGATAGAATCAGTGCTACAAAGGAGAATGTTTACATTTCCAGAAGGGAAGCCCACATGCTTCTAGTCCCCTACTTCCTATCCTAGGGAAAAACCACTCACCTTGGAATCCAGATCCCAGAAGATGCAGGTGGGTTTCCAGATTCTTGCTGCACAGAATTTTCATTCTGGAATCACCTGCTTGAGAGTTGCTCACTGCAGCTTTACAGTGTGAAAAAACACCATACTTGGTACAAAGAACACACAGTAACTCTCTACCCATAGAGTCCCATATGATTATGAGGAACTGACAAATAGATCAAAGCTGTAGGAATTTTATTTTAAAAGTGATGAGTAAAATCATTTTGTTGGGGGAGGGATGACAAAATGGAGAAAGAAAAGAAAGAATTAAGGGAAGAAAACCAAAGAAGAGAAGAAAGAAAGAAAGAAGGAAGTGGGTTTCCCAAACTTAAAGAGCCATATGAAGAAAAAACCTTGAAAACTGAAACTAGGTTTCTGAGAGATTGTACTCCCAACAGAGGACTCACCTTCTCCAAATTCCTCTTGACTTTTGTCTTGTAAAGATAAAGAGCCGATAGCTTGTTAAGCCCTATTGATGAGGATATAGTGAACCTTCACCTCTCCACACAACCATTCAGTCTTGCAACAAATTCCCAATGGATGAGAAGTGCTTTATAAACCACCTATTTTCCTCTGAGTGCTGTCATTATGGGCCAATTTATTTGAAAGTGTTTCCTAAAAAACATTACCCGCTGACGATTAGGGATCTGCACATCAATAGCAGAAATCCCAGGCAGCTGTTTAGCAGGGCTGCAAATACAGTGTGCATGCAGTTGTTTCCTCTCCTGGTCTGAGTCTTATTGTCTTGAAAGTCACAAAGTATATTTATATCGATTCTTCAAATTTTTTCCCCCCAGATCCATTCCAGAATTTTTTTAAACTGGTTATTCCTGTTGGGTGGGGCTATTAAAAGACATGGGAAAGGCAGACATTCTAATCTTTTAAAATCCATCCAAGCCCTCTGCCATGGTCACAAAGCCCTGATGTGTTTGATATTCAGCTGGGCATGACTGAAGGAATCTACTCAGGAACAGTGCATCTGTTTATGTATCTATTTCACTATATTTTCATTTTGATTGATTTTTGTAATTCTTTTCTGAACTTTGCGACTTGGTGATAAAAGAAGCTTGGCATTGACCACTTGATATTAAAGAATGTACTGAACACTTGCTCTTAAGAGAAAATTGGATCCGTGATGTGACTATTTTTATTTAATGTCAGGTAGTCACAACTTGTTAAGACCTGCCTTTCTTAAGGCTCTGCAATTGCTCTTATAATGAAAATTCATTTTCAGTACTTGGTATATTCTTATAACAGGACTTCATCTGTAAATTACCTATAATTTTCCTTTGTACTAGGCTGATTCCTCATATAACATGGTTTATTTTAAATTATATTACTACAAATTTATAAAAAAAATAACTGAATAATGCCCCTAGTTTAGGTAACAGTATCATATCAATGTCAATTTCCTGGGATTTTTTTCTTGCTTTGTTTGTTTGTCATTTTATTTTTTGGGTTTTTGAAAGTTCTCACTTTGTCACGCAAGTTAGAGTACAATAGTGTGATCACAGGTCACTGCAGCCTTCAAAACCTGGGCTCAAGGTATCCTCCTGCCTCAGCCTCCTAAGTATCGAGGACTCCTGGCACACTATCACTGCCAGCTAACTTTTCTACATTTTTTGTAGAGAGGGGAGTTTCTCTCTGTGTTGCCCAGGCTGGACTCAAATTCTGTCCTCAAGGGATTTTCCAAAGTGGTGCTCTTAGAGGTGTGAGCCACTGTGCCTGGCCAACTTCCTGGTTTATTATCATATTGAAGTTATATAAAGTGTTGCAAGTGAAAGAACCTGGGGGGAAGGTACTTGGGACTCTGTGTACTATTTATAGAACTTTGTGTGAATCTATAATTATTAAAAAATGAAAAGTAAAAAAATTAGCAGTAAAAGGAAAAGAGTATTTTAGTGTAGTATAGGCATAATAGACTTTGGAACAATAACAGTTGGGTTACGGGTTTCACTACTTAAAACGTGTTATTTTGGGAGAATTTTACTTGATGTCTCAAACTCTCATTTTTTTTTTTTTATTTATCTCTAAAAAGCTAGTAAGAGGATGAATTGAAAATAAGAAAATGTACCTGATGAACCTTGCCTGGAAAAGCTGCTAAAAATGTAATAAGCCATTTGTGACACAGGATAAAACCAACAGCAGCAGAAATCTGTGTTGAATTTTTTAATGTTTGTTTATCTGTATCACACATACTGGGCCTTAGGGGAAAAGCGTGTTTTAAAGATGTGACCTGTAAGTCATTGCAGACCTCTGAATTCTCTATTTGCATCCTGCTCCTATCATTTTGACATGGGTGAAGGATAAGATAAGTGATACCAGGAAGAAGAACTGAATCTTTCTTGGCTTCCTACGACCCATCCCAATACCTCCCTCCGGGGATGCTCAGACTCACTGGTCACAGGAACAAGACCCAAGGATGTTGATGTTGGTTAAATAGATTATCAGTCCAAGGCTCTTTGATATTATAAATGGTAATCCTCTGTGTGCTCTTCTACAATTAAAGCACATAATCTATTCTAATTAAAGTAAACAACCTATTGGATATCATCTTTTGCCATGAAAGCAAGCACTGTGACTTCATAATCCTGGAGTGTCAAGGCTCAAAATTCTTTTGTTCCCCTGCTGTAGTAAAACAGTACAGCAAAATGACTTTTGGAAAAGGACATTGAAGCTTCCCACTTTTTTCTCATCTGTTTCTTAGCTAATGCTGAGTATGTCAGTGAATTCCTAATGAGTGTCATCATGATAGACAGGTTTCTCTGGAAAGTGCTTCTGAAGCTGTACCTTGTATGCTAACAAGAACCACAATAACTGGTCTAATATTGGCCCTAAAAGTTACATTTTTAAAAAGCTTATGTATTAATGCAAGCATGTATAATGCATTTAATTTCCTTGTTTAAAAAGTCATCCTTCTCAGAAAATGGGTCCCTTCTCTACATAGCCATAATGTAATCCCATCCCTTTGTGTAGAATGTCCCATGTCATTATTTTAGTCTTATCAGATCCTCAGTGAAGTGTTCACAGTAGAGTATGGACCAGTGGTTGAAAGTTGAAATTGATGTGGTTCCAAGAGGCACATGCTCTTGTCAGAAATATGGAGATCAATTCTAAATGGATATTTTTGGCTTTGACTTCTATAAATGTTCTATATACTTTGACAGCCATCTTCCAAAGGTTTAACTGCAAGGGATGCTGATCAGTAAAATGATGGCTCCCACGTGAACAAAAGGAAGGTATGACATATAAGGGACAACCTTATATGAACATTTATAATCCTATCACAGGACTAGTAGAGATGCTAAGGCTGTGAAAATACAAAGCTCCCCACAAGAGGCTGGCACAAAAGTCTGTACAGTAACAAAGGGAAAAAAATTCCTTTTCTGATAAGTTATACCTTTGACAATAACAAAATCACATTTTCGAAATTGTTCATATCTTTGACTTATTTTGAATGAAGCTGATCAAGTCACAAAGATGTTGAAATCCAGGCACAATCTAAATAGATACCTCACCTCTTATTTCCTCAGTGATCTCCAGTAAGTCATTTTGGGCCTAATTTCGCAATTTCATCTATGAAACGAAGGACATGTTTAAAACTTGACAATTATTGTGTTAGTAAAAATGATTTCATGCATCAAAACTGTTCCCTATCCCTTATAAAACAATTGAAGCGACAACATTTTTTCCCAGAAATTATTTTAAAACTGGCTCCCTGCCAAATTGATAAGAATACAGTTCCAGGGTCTTGTATTTACCAGCCTTCTGGTTGTCCTTAGAACCTAAAGATCACACGAGAATCTGAAAGGGTTTAAAGAATTCAAACATCCAAAAGACTCTTATGTGGGTGGAGAAAGGAGGGATTCTGGTGCTATGTGCAAGTTTCTACCGATGTCCTTTCGCCTCCTTGCCCTATCATGTGCTTCTATATATGGTCTTTTAGTCAATCACTGTGGCCAGTCTAGGCTACACAGAAATCTCTGTAACTCCAATGCTGGGAAAATGTCTTGAAACATGTGAAAATTTGTTCTACAGGTAATACCATTTCATCAGAAAGAGAGGGAGAATGTAAGACAGAAAAAAAGGAGCATGCAAGTTTGCCAGATTCTCTGAGGAGACACATCTATCTGTTCTTTTATCAGTCACACGCAGTTATAGCCTCCTTCAAGGCTCCCTCTGACCAGTACAAGGAGTACAATGGTTTTATTTGCCCCGAATAACTCCATTACCAATATCTGATTTCCAGATCCAAGGAGAGCTTCTCCAGTTATTGCGTTTTTAATTTTTTGTTCTTCTTCTCTCTAGAAAACAAATAGTCTTTTTCCCTAAGAATAAAGATTTCAAGCTTCCTTGGGGTCTTGGAACTCAGAAACAAAAAAGTACATTTAGACTGCAACAATTACAACTGTGGCTGAAAAAGTCAGGCTTAAACATCTTCCCTGAAAAGAGCTGGATAGTCTCTAACACAGTCCTGTTTTAAATTACAAGGAAAAATATAAACCACCACTATCCATTCCTTCCTTTCTCATAGTAATAGATCATAATTTCATGGAAGAAGATTTAGTGTGATGGTTAATTTTATGTGTCAACTTGGCTTGGCCATAGTACCCAGGATTTGATCAAATGTTATTTGAGGGGTTTCTGTGAGGATATTTTTCTGTATGAAATTAAGTTAAGTTTGAGCAAAACAGATTGCCCTCCATAATGTGGGTGGGCCTTAGCCAATCAATTGAAGACCTTGATAGAACATAGACTATTCTGAGCAGGAAAGAATTGTCCCAGCAGACTACCTTTGGGCTCAAACCACAATTCTTCCCTCTGTCTCCTGCTTGTCATCCTGTCTCATCAGATTTGGATTTGACAAGTATCCATAAAACTCCTGTGAGCCAGTTCCTCAAAATAAATCTCTCTCTCTCATACACACAAGCGCGCGCACACACACACACACACACACACACATATCCTTTTGTTTATGTTTCTCTGGCAAGTACAGGCAAGTACAGAAGACTTCCTAGTTTTTTATCTCCTAAGGCAGAAATCAAATCAAGTCCTACTTGGGCACACTGCTACACCGTGTATGTGGGTCATTATGAAAGTTTTGAGATACACAAAAATCAAGAAACATAAAATCCATGCAGATGGAAACAGATGAAGCCCTCCCGGCGGCAACACTGACGATAAGCTGAGCTAGTTGAAACTTTCACAGGTGAATCAGAATAGACACTGTCCACTGTATTTCCTGGAAGTGAAATAATGGACCTGAACACAGTCTCAAAACTCGCATAGTGACCTGTGTGTTATACCCAGAACTCCAGGCCTAGTAGTAATATTTGGCTCAATAAATAGTCCCACTTACATAATGTAATTCAAACTCCTTAATGACAACCTAGTCTCACAGTGTCTTTGCTAACTTACTTCCTATTGACCCGCATATTACAGGTGATGTTTTTGCTCTGTCTTCTCATATCTGAGTATTCTCCTAGGAGACTTAGGGTTTATTTTGAAATTTTACAGGTGTAGAGAGTAGACCAATGGGTAAGAATCACCAGAGAAACTCTCATGTGTTATTTTTCACTTGTCATTTAAAGTTACGTGCAAAGAGAGAATGCCTCCTTTCACCTGGATGCTGCTGAGAACTTACCCAAGCTGAATTCAAGTTCACAAAATAAACCCATTCATGACCTTCTTAACAGACACTTTTCTCTTCTCTCATGTCCTAATTTAACCAAATCTTCAGGTCTAAAGTAAATTATTTGTTGAGTAAATGAAGTCTCCCTGCCTCTCAGTATTTAAGTGAATTTGTATATTCTAATTTTCAGGGTTTTGTATTAACAAGAAAGGGCTTTTCCTGACTAGACAGACTACAGAGACCAAAGTAAATAGGTTTTATATACAGTCGGTCCCCAGCTTACAAGAGGGACTTGTACAAACAAGGTAGTTTGTGTAGGTTTGTACTTAAGTTGGATTTGTAGGTAAGTTGGAATAGGTAAATTTATCTATTACCTGTAATAGCCTCCCTTTGTGTTAGTTATACTTAAGTCAGAAGTTTATTACTCACTTTGGTACTGTGTGTCCAAGAAGCCATGGGTAATAGTTACTGGTTGTGTTTTATAATAAATATCCTTTGCATACTTCAGCTTCCCATAGCCCTGTGGATGCAGATCATAAAACTAACAAGACTATCTTTCAGGCAATCATCATACCACATGAGAACTGATTGGGTAAAACTAAACTAAATGTTGCTTAGATTTTTCATATTTTCTTCACTTTTTAAATTATCTTTTTTTAAAAATTTCACATTATATATGAGGGTACAAACGATTAGGTTATAATGTTTGCCTTAGGTAGGGTGGCTGTTGTAGTTGTGTCCCACACCCAGGAGGTGCATATAACCTTATATTGTGCCAGTTAGTTGGGAGCACACCAATCCCTCTCCCTCCTCCTCACCCTCCCTTTCCTCCTTCTCCCTCCACAACTTGAATTAAATTTAGTTTTTCTCTTATGTGGGCATGAATTAGTTGGTCTTACGGTCTTCATATTAGTATTAATTACATTGGATACTTGCTTTTCCATTTTTGTGACACTTTACTAAGAAGAATGTGTTTCATCTCAACCCAGGTAATACAAAGATGTAAAGTCTCTATCTTTTTATGGTTGAATAGTATTCCATGGTATATATATACCACAGCATATACCATTCGTTGGTTGATTGGGTTGTTTCCATATCTTGGCAGTTGTAAATTGAGCTGTGCTTTTTAAAATTATCTTTAACACTAGACTATGTAGTATGTTGTTTTTAACCATCATTTAGTCACAGTGCAACATGAAATACTTCATTTTTTCCAAAGCTCTTGTTTTATTATGAATGCTCATTTCTTCACTCCATTTTCACCTACTTGATAGTTTTGGTTAGTGCTAAAGCAGCTGCAACTATTCATGAAGAAAAATAAATTTGACTTTCACAAGGCCATTAAATAGGGATCATCTGTGTGCATATTTTTTCTAAAATTACTTTTGTGCCATGTTTATTCACATAATATATTTTATAGTATTTTTTTCAAGTAGAGGGAGGTCAAAGTTAAAAGATGCTGGTTTCTCAGAGCCAAAGTACATAAAGGATCA
The DNA here is from genome assembly GCA_963574575.1 of Galagoides demidoff. Classification (NCBI taxonomy): domain Eukaryota; kingdom Metazoa; phylum Chordata; class Mammalia; order Primates; family Galagidae; genus Galagoides; species Galagoides demidoff. The sequence continues at coordinate 29,336 of CAUYQV010184716.1, forward strand.
GGCTGTATGTTTATGATGTTAAAAATGCTAAGTTATAGTTATATTTTCACAATAAAGAAAATGTTCATAGGCTAAACTATATCTGATGATATACAAAAAGTTGATAATAAAATCCCTTCTTATAAACTAATAATTTACATAGATTTTGAGACCCCTGAGATTCAGGACTGAGAAGAGGTGCTTTATTTCCAGCTTGTCATACTATATCAGAAAAATCAACACTCAAATTTTTGTACCTTATTTCCCTTGGTAAAAATTAATAAATAAATAGTTTTCTACACCATTAGTGCCTAGTACCATTGTCGTCATCATTCAGTTGAAGAAAAATTTAAGAAAGCCATGTCCTTAACATTAGGTTGTGACTTTTAACATTAATTGTGTATCTAATGCCCTGTGGGGTAGTCCCTAGTGCTGTCTGCCCAGTCACACTGCAAAGAATCAATTATTATTGAAAGAGACAGTGTTTATAGAGGTATCATAATGGCCATTCATGGAGGTGTAGTAATGAACTTTCATGAAGTAACTGCTCTCTGTGTAAATGCTCAGAGAAATTTGATTTATTAAAAACAAAAACACAGGGCTCAGTGTCTAGGGCACTGGCCACATACAAGAGGACTGGCAGGTTCAAACCCAGCCTGGACCTGCTAAACAACAACTACAACAAAAAAATAGCCAGGCATTGTGGTGGGCACCTTTAGTCCCAGCTACTTGGGAGGCCGAGGCAAGAGAATCCTTTAATCCCAAGAGCTTGAAGTTGCTGTGAGCTGTGACTCTACTGAGGGCAACATAGTGAGACTCTGTCTCAAACAAAACAAAACAAAACAAAATAAACAAACAAACAAACAAACAAAACCCCAGGCTGGTATATAGTACAATACTATTTTACAAATGAAGAAACCAAGGCTCAGAGAAGTTAAAATAATATTATTTACACTGTCGCTTAATAAACATTACTGAGAACATAAACTTAGTCTTGTAATACAAAGCATTATATTACAAAAATGAGCAGAAAGACAAGTTTCCAGATTTTGTGACACTTAGAGTCAGGTGACAGAAGCTAATATTGATCAAGTCACCCCAAAATAAACAAATAATGAAAAGTTGCTATAAGTACCATGAAGAAAAAAAGTGTCATTCTATGAGTGTATATAATAATGAAACTTGGCAGAACCTAGCTGGCCATGAAAAAGCCTTCTCCAAGAAAATTATCATTAAGAGGAAGTTTAAAAAAAATGCACATTCTAGGATAAAAGCCAGAAAAATCTGGACTGGTTTAACCCATGCCAAAAGTTTGCTATATGTCATTAGAGAATTACTTTATAATTTTGGAAAACAAAATAAACAGACCAAACCAAACCTTAGCAGACCTCTAAAATCCACTTCAGTTATAAAATAGACCTAAACAATTTTTAGGTAGAGAAACCAAAAGCCTAAAATGTACAAGGACTGATATAGAGCCATTAGAATTCAGGTAAAGGCTGAGATTCTTTTCTCCTAGTGGTAGGACAGAATAGACAAGGACCCATCCTCAGGCCAGTTCCACAGAGGACCACCAGGCAGAGGCAAATCCTATGATTTCACACTGCACTTTTTCATGTCTGTTCGCGTTCTCTTTTGTTGGCCACTGAGAATTTATATACCAACCCATTCTTGGTATATAAACATCTGACACTTCAGTCTCCATTTGGAACAAAGGAGATAGATGCAAGTTGACACTTTGGTGCAGGTCAATACCTTTGAAATACAAGCCATGGGACCTCCTTAAAATACCCTTTCCCCAAAGGGTCTCTCAGATGAAAATGTCACTCTGTCTAGTAGAAAATATTCCCAAGGTGCAGGCCATTAGAATGGACTGCCTGGGACCAGGCAGGAAATGCCAGCAGAGTATCTAAGAGGTCAGAACAAGTAAATGTAAGACATTCACCACTGCCATAACCATTAACATGTTCCCCCCACCCCCATGAAAGTTTTTTGAGTTTCTGGTCCTACTTCACCTGGAAAAATGTTCTTTTGCAAATGAAAGGTACCTCTGATCCTGGTATAGCAATGGAGATATGTCTTTGGGTAAGATCCAGGAGGTAGTGAAATAAGGAATCATAAATTCCATGGGTGCTTATTGCCTGCTAACAGAGAAAAATACGGAGGCCTCTGAGTGTTGCAACTGTTTCCATCTGTTCTCTTTATGTGTAACTGATGTAAGAAATTAGTGATTGCCAGAAGTCACTTGGTTCGCAATTACAGTGTTTAATGATATTAGTACAAACTAGGAAAATGAGCTACTCTATCCTAGAAAGGAAAGCACAAATGAAGGTGAAATCAACTTTTAAGACCCTATATCACTTATGACATCCTTTCTCATTACCTAAAGTAAAGGAATGTTCTCACTTTAAATGCCGAGCAGATGGAAAATCCCTAAGACCTGCTGACACAAGACAAAAGGAACTTTCAAAAAAGCTCCCGAATTCTTATAAGGGGACAGAGGAATGGCTTTATTTGTCTCAGATGATTTAAACACACAGCCTGTCTGTCCGACTTTGACTAACACCGCTAACCAGTAGCAGAACCTACACGTGACCCAACTATATAAGCCATTTCAGAAAAATGAGAGGCAGAAAAATTATCTGTGGAATGGGCTGATTAATCTCAGCCCTGAGCAATTCACAAAATGATGGTATGATTAGAAGACACAGACACTGAGAAAGGTTAGTGAACTCAGCACTATAAAAATATAAATAGCCAGAATATAATTAATTACCTTTTCTCCTAAAGCACAAATAAAATATCTAGCTCTCATTTAGTCAACAATGAAAGCAAAATAAAATTCCACAAGGCAAGCAACTATTTAAATAAATATTTTGTCTGTAGGAGACAGTAGGTTTTACCAGAAAATGTATGCATTTTGGAGAAAGATGAATATGAGTTTGAATGCCCAATCTGTCACTTACTAGCTGTGTGAGTTAATTAAACCCCTTAACTTCTCAAAGTCTACACTTCCTAATTGTAAAATAGAAGTAATTTCGATTATCTCCTTATATCGCAGTGGAAATTATGTTTGTATAATGAATATGAAGATTCTGACATGCAATAGGGGATTAATGTCTCTTTAAACTGCTGAAATCCTACACCTTTAGAGGGATTTACTTTTTGGAGGATCACTGAACATCTAATGAAAACTTCCTTATAAAATTTGTAGATACATATAATCCACCATCCATTTCTGAAGGTTCACAGATGACTTAAAATCCATTAGCAGACCCCTGCATTTTCTGTGGATCTTTGGCTTTGACATGGTTGATATACAAACATAAAGAAGGTGAAGGGCAGAGATAGTGTTTATGGTGTTCTGAAAATTCTTCAGACAAATCAAGTAAAAAATGTACAGAAGATCTTATTAAAACACTCAAGAAAGCCTATTTCTTGGAGTCTAGTTGTACAGCAACTAGCACTTCCTTTCTGAAATGAACTACTGGAATGTAAGATCATAACAGCAAAACCAGATGTACGTCTTTGGAACAAAACATTGATTGTGGGGCACACATTAGTGTCATCAAAGTAACGTTATTGGCTTACCTTATCAATTTTAACGTCTCTGCTTCTGAATGCACCAGCAAGTGGTATTCGGGATCACAAGAGAACTTTGGGACCACAAAATCTGTCACTTGAGAAGTTCCTACTTTTAAGCCCCTAAGCTAATAAATGGTATTTTTTTTTTCTTTCTCAGGGAATACTCCCTTCTGAAAACTCTAGCCATTGAAAATACATTGTATTGGCTAGGCACCTGTGGCTCAATCGGCTAAGGCGCCAGCCACGTGCACCTAGGGTGGCGGGTTCGAATCCCCAGCCCGGGCCTGCCAAACAACAATGAAGGCTGCAACCAAAAAATGGCCAGGCGTTGTGGCGGGCGCCTGTGGTCCCAGCTACTTGGGAGGCAGAGGCAGGAGACTCGCTTGAGCCCAGGAGTTGGAGGTTGCTATGAGCTGTGATACCCTGGCACTCTACCCAGGGGGATAGCTTGAGGCTCCGTCTCAAAAAAAATAAAAAATAAAATAAAAAATAAAAAAGAAAATATGTTGTATTGCAGAGCTTCCGCATCTAGTTAATTTAGTAATGAAAAAAATTACTTCAATCATTGCTTGCTTTTGAGTTATGACACAAAGGAAATATTGGGGGCAAAACAAAATCATCATTACATATAACCTTGTTTCACAGTTATTACAATGAATATCTATAGTAGTAATAGCTGTAACTTCTTCAGTTTTGCTGAAAGCACCAACTGGGTTTTTTTATAGGCTTATTTTCAACTATTCTTTTGAATAAAATGTTTCCAACTAAATACTTATTTTAAAATATTAAAATTATTTTTAGCCTGTTTGTAACAAAATCTTGATACTGCTGACAATCTCATAAGCTTAGGAGTATATTTTTAGATAAATCATGAATTAAATGGTCAAACAAAAACAACCTTAAGGGGCTGGGCACAGCAACCCATGCTTGCAATTCTAGCACTCTGGGAGGCCAAGTCAGGAGCATCCCTTGAGCTCCAGAGTTTGAGACCAGTCTGAGCAAGAGCGAAACCCTATCTCTATTAAAAAATTGGGGGGAAAAATAGCCAGGTATTGTGATGGTCACCTATAGTCCTAGCTACTCAGGAGGCTGAGGCAGGAAGAACCCTTGAACCCAGGAATTTGAGGTTGCTGTAAGCGAGGCTGACACCAGGGCACTCTCGCACAGGTGACTGAGTGATACTCTATTTCAACCCTCCCAACAAACAAACAAACAAAAGAACACAATTAAACAATTTTAACAGAGTCCTTGGGAAAGAAAGGGGAGAGTTAGTTTTAGATTAGTTAAACTGGAATCATGCATATTAAAAGTAGGAGAAAATATGCAGTGTACATCAAATACATATAATGAAGACCCTTTGTATTTACTCAGAAGCAAAATATAAATATTGAAATACCTTTACCATAAAAGGTTTAATTCTTTGGTCACACTGTGTTATAAAAGCTAAGGTATACATAGGTCTGTTGCATCATTAAGTGTTGGTAGCACACAGAGTCTTAATTGCGTATAGAATTGTATTTGGAACCCCCAGATTTGCACCTCACGATAAGGGTGTCAGGATGCAAAAGATCACTGAATTGAAAAAGTCAGTCCTCCTTTGGAACACCCAGGTTTTTACTGATAAATAAAGTCTCGTGATGCATCTTTCATCACCCCGTATGAGGAAGGTCTTGCTTTACACTCATCTTTTCTGTTTTGTCTTTTGTTTTTGCGATAGAGTCTTGCTCTAGCACTCAGGCTAAATTACAGTGGTGTCAGGCTATCTCACAGCAACCTCAAACTCCTGGTCTCAAGCGATACTCCTCCCTCAGCCTCCAGAGTAGCTGGGGACCTCTAGTCCTCTAGAGCATGCCACTATGACAAATTCAATTTTCTATGTTTTGCTCAGGCTGATCACAAACTTCTGACCTCAAGAAATCCTCCTGCCTCAGCCTCTTTGTAAGGGCATGCGTGTGCTTTCCAGCAGGTATAGTCAGAGATACTTGGGTGTCAAAAGTGACAGAAAACCCCAGATACACGCGTTTCCTTCCTCTCTCTGCAACTGTCTGGAGAATATTGTCTCAGAATATTTCAGATGTGGGGTTAGGGAGATGGGAGCTCTGGTACTTTCCTTTTTTTTGTTGTTTGTTTGTTTTTTTAACTGCAGCTTCACCTTTTCTACATTTATTTCTGTAAATGATGTAAATATTGAATGGTACTTATACATTATACTTTTGCTAAGAACCACAGATTTGGAGACGATTAAGAGGAAATTGGCACCCACAAAGAATTTACAGACTTGTATTAGAAGACTTGTAAACAGAATACCAGAGACCAGGATGGCTATAGCTCTGGAAGAAGTGGGAAAATTGCAATGTGAACTCAAGAAAGGAGCGAGATAACTCTGCTAGGAAAAGAACAGGGTTTTGGAAGACTTTTCAATGGAAGGAAATTGTTAAATGCCAGGCCTTCTCTCGAGATTTCTCTGGAAGAGCTAACAAGCAGTCTCTATGCTAGACAATTGTATTTTTTTGACTGCCACTCTCCATCCTCATTCTGTAAGGAGCTATAAGAACAATGCCACAATAAACACGGTAAGTGCCAAGTTGATGGTAGCCTCTCTAATGACTACAGCATAGCAAATGGCATAGAACTCAGCCTTGGGGGAACAGAGAGTTAGGGAAGCCATCCTGGAAGACATCTGAGTTAAATATCGGAGAACAGGAGTTGCCCAGAAAAAAAGAAAGGGAATTTTCATTTGGGGAAGACACTTCAAAGAGCTGGGCATGTTCATATTGCCTTCCTTCCAGAAAGTATGTCTTAAGTCTGTTTCTCTTAGTCGGATGTTAATTCTGAATCATTAGGTTTGCTACAGGTCAAGAATGACAAATGTCTCAGGTTTTAGAAAATTAAGGGACAGGGCTCAGCGCCTGTAGCTCAATGGGTAAGGTGCCAGCCACATACACTAAGGCTGGTGGGTTTGAGCCTGGCCTGGGCCAGCTAAACAACAATGACAACTGCAACCAAAAAATAGCCTGGTGCTGTGGTGGGTGTCTGTAGTCCCAGCTACTTCCGAGGCTGAGGCAAGAGAATCACTTAAGTCCAAGAGTTTGAGGTTGCTGTGAGCTGCAATGCCACAGCCTCTATTGAGGGCTACATAGACCCTGTCTCAAAAAAAAAAAAAAAATTAAGGGACATAACAAGAAATAGTCAATAGGATGAAGATGGTATCTTCCTTTGGGAAAAGGGGAATTAAGACACGATTCCCCTGTCAACCACAATGATAATATGAGTGCTCTATAACTCACAGCATTTTCAGAAGGAATTAATGAGGTAAACTTCTTGTCTTCATGCCTGGGAACTAATTAGAATTTAATAAAAATAGTTCTCTTTTCTCTAGCCCTCCTCTTCCAAGAATGATTTTTCAGTGAATATGGTTTGAAGACCTCACGTATCTTTAAACACCTAAAAAACATACAGTCCTTGTCAGAAGAAAGATATAGAATAGGAAAGAGAAATGTTGCTTGATGTCATATGTTAGTTTCATTCTACTCATAGCCCTAAAATCTGACTCGTGACAGGTCAGCAAACAAATGGATTTCTTCATTCTTGCCTAACTTTTATGCACATAATATATAAATAATGTAAAAGAGTGACTTCTGGGCTGGCTTGCTTTTTCCTGCACTCATTTCCCAGTGCTTTTCAGAATTGTAAAATGACTATCCTTACTTAGTAAAACCAAAACCATGTTTAATTGAGTTTTCAGGATTGGTAAAAGATTATCGTATCTGTTCTAAAAGCTAGACACTATCTAGACACGAGTCTCATGCATTAATTTGATCATTATTACATGTATGTGAGTCCAGTTCTATTATTATTCCCATTTTAAAGAGGAGTCTTGACAAACAAGCTACTTAAAATCATATCTGAAGTAAGTAGGATAGCCTAGACTTGAATCCAGGTGCAATGCTTGAGTGTCTGTGCTTCTCACTACTCTTCTAGTACATGAAGGCTACGTTAGGTGAATCAACAAAGTGGATTTTTAAAATGTTTGTCTTCCTCCCTACAAATGTAGATGACTGGTGTTAGGTTCTAAAAAAGCTATCTGATACTCCACACGCACACCCTCTGGAAAAGTAGCAAAATAGTGTATGTTTGTGTTTGTGTGAGTGAAGGTGCTTGCCCGTGCACTGGGGATGCATATGCATTCAAAGTAAAGGCAATGCTAACATCTGCCTGGCATGCCTCTGTCATCTCATTTGACTCCCGTCACACATGTATGATTCAATCATCAATATTCCCAAACTACTAAGAGAGGAACTTAACATGGTGGCTACATAACTTTTACCCAGGTGACCGAATTACTGTGTGGCAAAGCCAGGATTTAAGTGCAGATATGTCTATACCAAAGAAGCAACAGCACCACGAAAGCATTTAACAGAAAGCAACACATTTATTGGAAATGGGCACAGATTCAGGAATGATTTTCCTGAAGAAAGAGTACGTGTACTAAGATCTGGGGACTGAGTAAAATTAATCCAGAATCAAGGAATCAGTGCTCCAGGCAGAGAGAGGAATGTGAGCAGAGAGACCAGGTTGCATGAAGAACAGAGAAAAGGGAAGGAGTAGGTTGGTGCAGGATAAGAAAAGGTATTCTGCCCTCAGGGTCTTGTAGGACAGGACAAGGTATCATTCTGCATAAATAGTACTCAGAGGAAAGAACAACCACAGTGGGGTTCTAAATGGAATCATGAGCATAGAGGGGAGGGCTGAGAGGAGCAGCTTAAAGCTGACTTTCTGGATGTATGTAGAGCAGTTAGGGAGCTCTGGTAATAATGTAGCCATGAGATGGTAAACAACCGTAATAAAGCAATGTCACTGGTGACTCAGATGGAAATATATGAGAAATATTAAGGTGCTAAAAATCAAGTGAACTTCCTAAAGATGAGATGAGAGAATGAGAGACTCCGTCTAGAATTCTGGTTTGCAGGGACTCAGCATCACTCACTAAGAAGAGAAGCATGGATGAGAATTGCTCGTGTGGATCACCAAGATTTCCCAGGGCAAGGCTCCTCCATCACACCCCAGATGTGGGGACCCTTGCAATTTCCCCAAACTCGACTGCATGATTTGTAGTAATGGGTAGGGTGACCAGATTTTAACATTGGTAAGGCGGGACAACATGGCCGGGGGTTGGGGAGTGGGGTGGGGGACACAGCAGGGCAGGGCCTGACAACAATGCAAATTTTGATAAGCAGTTCTCGATAATCACTTCTCAGCAATTATTTGTTATTATTACAGTTTAACATTATAAAATTAACAAAAATAATATAAAACTCATATTCTGGCAAAATAGCCACATGGCAGCCGAAAACCATATATTCCCTTCTGGTTCTCCCGCCTG
>CAUYQV010184717.1:0-13432 GCA_963574575.1 Galagoides demidoff
CAACCATGGCTGTTGATAATGCCACCTTGGGCAACAGAGCCATAAGTTCCCATTTCCTTGTTAACTGAGTCACCTTACCACAATAAACAATAAGTTTCTATTACCTTGAAATACAGGTATTTCCCTCCAGCCACCTAATCAGGCTGCCTCGACCCTAGCCCCCCGGTAAGAAGTCCCCCCACCCCTCACCTGTACCAATCCAAATCCTCCTTTACTAGTGAAATCATCAACCACCAATCAAGAATGTAACTTTAGTAGTGAAATCACTAACCACCAATCAAAAGTGTACTCGTACCCTTCTTCCCTTCTTGCTTTCTGTACCCCATAAAAACTTCCTCCACCCCGGGTTCAAGGCTCTTCCTCGGTGTGTACAACAGGAGAGTCCAGACCCGGGTTTGAATAAATCTCACCTCTTGCTTTTTACATCGGAGTGTGTCTCGGACTGTCTGTTGGGATTCACTTGGGAGATTTTTTTCAGGCATAACACATCTAGACCCCAAAACTTATAAATTTCTCACACAGTAACTTCTTGCTCCATCTCCAGGCCAGACCTTTACCCTATGTGCTAAAATTTCCTGTCTCAGTTTTCCTGTTGTTATAACATTTAATGGAGTTTGTTAAGCTCCAAGATCCCCATAGTAGTTTTCAGTGCAGTGCACCCTGATTCCTCTTTCCCTAGCCATCTATGCTCAACTTGGTCTTTTAATATTTTTTTTGACACAGTCTCAAGCTGTTGCCCTGGGTACAGTGCTGTGGCATCATAGCTCACAGCAACCTCCAACTCAAGCTCAAGTGATCCTCTTGCCTCAGTTTTATATTTTTTATTTTTTTGAGACAGAGCCTCAAGCTGTCAACCTGGGTAGAGTGCCATGGCTTCGCTGCTCACAGAAACCTCCAACTCCTGGGCTCAAGTGAGGCTCTTGCCTCTGCCTCCCAAGTAGCTGGGACCACAGGCGCCCGCCACAATGCTGGGCTATTTTTTTTTTTTGGTTGCAGCCATTATTGTTGTTTGGCGGGCCCCAGCTGGATTCGAACCTGCCACCTTAGGTGTATGTGGCTGGCATCTTAGCCGCTTGAGCCACAGGCACCGAGCCAGTTTTTCTATTTTTAATAGAGATGGGGTCTAGCTTTTGCTCGAGCTGGTCTCAAATTTGTGAACTCAAGCAACAGACCTGCCTCGGCCTTCCAGAGTGCTAGAATCATAGGCATGAGCCACCACGCCTGGCCTAAACTTGGTCTTTTAGTGGCTTCCTACTGCAATAATCCCTCTGCCTCTATTGTAATAATTCAGTTTAATAAGGTAATTTCTTCTTGACTTGTTTTTTTAATTTTTTTAATTAAGTCATATACACATAGATCATAAATACATTTATGCATACATGGGGTACAATGTGTTGATTTTTTTATACAATATGATGTGCTTAACTTGTATATCATTTGATGGCAGGGAGGTGGGGGAGAACTAAGACGCACAAGCTATTAGATTACAGAATTTTTCTACAAATCATTACATAGAATAGGCTTCAGTATTCTCATCTCTAAATGGGAATAATGATTTTTTTCCTGTTCCTACCAGAAAGACATACAGATGCTCCTCAGTTTATAATGGAGTTACTTCCCAATAAACTCATCTGAAGTTAAAATGTCATAAATCGAAAGTTTGTTTTCAATGTAATGATTTTTTTCAACTTACTATGGGTTTATCCAAATATAAAATCATCATAAATTGAAAAGCATACTAAATGTATATCACTTTCACACTACTGTAAATTTAAGAAATTAAATGACAAGCCATTGAAAGTCAAGCACCATCTGTATTCAGGATTACACATGAGAAGATATTTTGCTATGAGCCCTTTTGAGTATGATGCTGTTAGATATTTAATAATTACAACTTGTTATTATTTCTATTAATATTGTAAGCTTTGAAAGATGTGATACCTTTCCTTATTCCATTATAAGGATCCTAGCCAACACTCCTATAATAAGATAGGTTAACAAGAGGAAAACATAACAAATTTACTAAAGTTTCATGTTTCACAGGAGCTTTCAGAAAGAAGACCTAAATACCCAGGGAAAACTGTTTTTATGCTTAGGATTCTGATTTGATGATTTAATGAAGTATGGACAGCCTTATTGGGATGTGATTGGACAAAAATGATACAGGACAAGTGGCATCCCAGCCAGCTCATGGAGCTGGGGGGCACAGACCGGCTGCCTCCACCTTGGCAAAATTGGTGTGGTGGCAGCAAGCAGCAGAACCAGCAGGCTGGAGGGTGAGCAGGGGTCCCCATTTCCTAGGCCTGGGACTAAAAAGGATTGTAGCCGTTAATTTGCAACCCAGACAGATGTCCCAGACGTGCTAAACGTAACATGTTGTTCCAGACAGACAGACAGACAGACCTCCCAGACAAGCTAAATGTAACATGTTGTTCCAGACAGACAGATGTCCCAGGCACACTAAATGTAACTACCTAGCCCTGCTAAATGTAACTATCCAGGGCCCCATGGGAAATATATATATGTATGTATGTATACCCCTAGACAAAGAGCCTACAGACAGACAGACAGAGAAGGAGAGAGAGTACTTTTCTCTCCTGACTCATTTTTTCTCTCTGCCAAGAGCTGTGGCACTTCTGTATTCTGTTCTGTAAATCAATCCTGTCTTGCCACTGATCTGTGGTCTGCGGATTCATTCTTTGAATCACCAAGATCAAGAATCTACTGAAGAGCAAGATTCCGGTATCAAAAAGGTATGATGTAATAGTAATTTTTTTTTTTGAGACAGAGCCTCAAGCTATCACCCTGGGTAGAGTGCCATGGCATCACAGCTCATAGCAACCTCCAACTCCTGGGCTCAAGCGAGTCTCCTGCCTCTGCCTCCCAAGTAGCTGGGACCACAGGCGCCAGCCACAATGCCCGGCCATTTTTTGGTTGCAGCCATCATTGTTGTTTTGGTGGGCCCGGGATGGATTTGAACCTGCCACCTTAGGTGTACGTGGCTGGCGCCTTAGCTGATTGAGTCACAGGCGCCGAGCCAGGAGCAAAGTATCTTAAGGAAATAAATGATGAAGAAAGGAGGAGGGAAAGAAGTAGCTAACATTTTTATAAAATCACTCCATGGACAATAAGACACAACAGAAGAACTGGACAGGCTAGTGAGAGTGAAGACAGGGAAAAAGAAGAGAAGGGGACACCACTGGGGTGGGGGCCATCCCTCCTTCTGTGGCTGGCTGTCCTGGGGCTTGAATGAAGTTTGAAATAACCAGGTTACTTGCTGGTCTTTTTATCTACAAGCCAGGATTTTCCCAATGAAGAGACTGCTCAAGCCAGTTGTAGACCGAGCTTTGCCTTGTCAGGAATAGCATTTCTGATGTGTAGACTTCTCCTTTACAAGGCAGCAATAACATGGAGGAAATGACGACTGCCCAGAGTCATGATAAAAAAGAGCCAGATGTGGATAGACCAGTCTCAAAGGGCAGAATGAAGGAATAAATTAAACTCAAATGTCAAACTCAGCCCAAAGGTACACGGAAAAACGATGTGACAGGGTAAGAAAGTGAAGACTGAAAGTGAAGTTTTGAGTAGAAAGACAGAAAAGATCGAAAAAAAAAATAAACAAAAAGGAGAGAGAGAGCGAGACCCAGTAGGAATGAACAGTAATTAGAAACAGTCAAGTTCCTGCTGTGTAAAGAAGTACGTACCCACACATAAATACACTCAAGATGCTTAAATCAAGCTTTTGGTAAACCAACAGATTTGATAAATATTAACACCTCATTCATCAATTGGCAAATAGATATTTTGAGAATCAACTGAAGTCACTTAGTGATAGCGTCCAGAATCTAAATTAGCCTCTAGACCCCGAGCAGGGACTCTTAAGATCCTTCCCTATCCCACTTTTTCATGAAACAAAAGAAAAGGTAAAACAGTCAAGTAGGAAATCAAACAAAAGACCTTCCAAGCAAGCTGAGAAAGATTCCATTAGCTTCACCCAAACATCTCATAAACAAAACCAGAAGCTGGGATACTGTGTTTCCCCGAAAATAAGACACTGTCTTATATTTATTTTTTCTCAAGAAAACACACAAAGGCTTATTTTCAGGGGATGTCTTCCTCTCCCTGCTTAAATGCATGGCATGGCTGCATAGCCACGCCCATCACTAGGTCTTATTATCCGGGTAGGGCTTATATTTAACAAATGCATAGAAATCCTGCTAGGTCTTATTTTTTGGGTCGGTCTTATTTTTGGTGAAACACAGTAGAAACAGTTGTGGAAGGATCTGAACGGGGCTAACAGATCAAGGTTGTCTGTGGGAAAGGAAGAGAAGAAGTTCCTTGAATGACCGTAGACATGTATGTGTAAATAGAAATGCAGGCAAAGACTTTTCATTTACATGAAGACCTTCTAAAATGTTTTAAGGGATTCTACTTATCAATATACAATTTGTTTTGTTTTCAGTGTGGTACACACAGGAATGTTATTCATCCTTAATAACAACAACAACAAAAAACAACCCAGAAATTCTGACCCATGATGCAACATGGATGATCCTTGAGGACATTATGTTAAATTAAATAAGCCAGTTACAAAAGGACAAATCTATATGATTCCACTTGTATGAACAAGCAAATTAGTAGAGACAAAGTAGAATAGAGACTTATCAGAGGCTGGAGGGGTAGGACAGATGAATTATTGTTTAAAGAGTACTGAGTTTCCATTTGGGATGATGAAAAATTCTGGAAATGTGTCATAGTTATGGTTGCCCGGCATTGCCAAAATATGAATGTCACTGAATTGTACACTTAAAAATGAAATGGTAGGCTCGGCACCCGTAGCACAGTGGTTAAGGTGCCAGCCAAATACACCAAGGCTGGCGGGTCCGAACCCAACCCAGGCCGGCTAAGCAACAAGGACAACTGCAACAAAATATAGCTAGGCATTGTGGCAGGCGCCTGTAGTACCAGCTACTTGGGAGGCTGAGGCAAGAGAATCACTTAAGCCCAAGAGTTGGAGGTTGCTGTGAGCTGTGACGCCACAGCCCTCAATAGAGAGTGACAAAGCAAGACTCTGTCTCAAAAAAAAAAAAAATGTAAATAAATGCCAAGGATATGAAGGAAGAAAATATTTTTGTATAACTGTACAATGTGCTTGTGTTTTAAGCTAAATGTTATTACAGAACACTTAAGAACATAGGTATAGAAGGGACAAACTGGAAACAGTTTTGTTTTATATGAGCTGACTCAATATTGCTGCCACGTTCACATAACAGGTACTCAAGAGGCTTAGCTAAAGAGAAGGAGGCTGCACGTGCATCATCCCACAACTGAAGACAGCCAGCCAGTCCTGCCCAGGGTCCAGGAAACCTCCCCCTCGGAGAGGCGCAGGCCAAAGCGATGGCTCAGACGGGGTTGCCAGAGGCAGCAAATAAAAATACAGGTCCAAATAAAACAAAACTAGAACTCCAAGTTTAATGTCAATCGGCCATGAGGTCATACATATACTAGAAAATTCTGGTTGTACATCTGAAATTTACTTTTACTGGGCTCCTATATTTTATCCTGCCCCTGGGCCTTAATAAATCCACATACAGGGTTCTCCGGTCGTTCAGCAATTTTAAAATATTAAATAGAAGATTTGTTTTGTTTTGTTTTTTACTTAAGTCTAAGTTGCAAATTCTCCTAAACGACGCGTCCTCGCCCCCTCCTGGCAGACCTTCAGCGGCTCTGGCCTGCGGGCCAGAGCGAGAAGACCCTGCGCAGGCGCAGAGTGGCCGGCGGTCTAGACAGCACCAGGGATCCACCGCGGGAGATTCTGCGCAGGCGCAGAGCGGGGAGGTAGGGTGCGCGCCTGTCCCTTCCGAGGAGCTGCCCGCGCCCTCCCTCCCCCTCCGCGGGGCGCCGGCCCTGGGTCTCCTGCGCTCGCCACGCCGTCTATTTATATCGCTCGGTCGGCACAGGCCTATATTGGGCAATGCCGTCAGCGGGCTGCCCCGCGCCCTCCACCCGGAGCGTCCGGCGGCGCCATCGCGGGCGGCCGGTGCGGAGCGAGCGGGGCTGCGCCTCGAGCCGGGCGGCACCTCCGTAAGTAGGCGCCGAGGGACGGGCCCCGGGCCCCAGTCGAAGCCCCGGTTCGGTCCGGGCGAGGCGGGAGGGCGGCGCCAGCCTCCCGGCCCTGGCACCTGCCGGTCCCGCTCCCCGCGGCCCGCCGCAGTCAGGGCTCCCCCCTCTGCCCAGGGGCGCATCGTTCAGCCTCTGTCCTCATATTACCATTCTCTGAATTATCCCACGAATTTTTTTTTTTTTTTTTTTTTGCCTTCCTCCTAGACTGTAAGCTCCCTAAAGTTAGGGGCATTTCTGCCTTTGTGTTCTTGGTTGTCTTCTGAGAACCTGGAAGCGTGCCCGGCACTTAAAAGGGTTCGTTTAAATTCAGTCAACTTCGAACGTATCCCTAAGCAACTCTCCCAACTTTAAAGCCTGGAAAATAATTGCCCTACATTTTCCCCACAAGATTCTTAAGAGGAACTAATGAGCTATAATGCGTCTCAAAGCGCTTTGAAAAGTCTAAAGCTCTGTGAGAAGGCGGGACATGGCGAACTCCTCAAAGGAAGGGGTAAAGGCGACTTGTCTTGCTGGCCCCTCTCGTGCGTCTACCTGGCTGTTACTAATGCCCAGGGCGTGGGATGGATTAGTGCTATTAAGAGAAGCGGGTCGTTTTCCCCCCAGTAAGAAAGTCAGACCCTATTTAGGTGGCATATGTGTTCTGAGCCGTTTTCTACCAGCCTCTAAGTGTGGGATTTGAGTAAGATGATGATAGACAACAGGGTGTGGACAGGTGTTAACATAAACTAAGAGTAACAAGTTTAAATGGCTGTGGGGTGATAAAATGGACCCGTGTGAGAAGAGCAGTGGCCTGAGAAGTGACAGACACTCAGATCTCAGTAGGGGATGAAGAGGGCAGGGCAGTTGGTGAGTGAATGTGACATCTGAGAGGCCGCCGCAGGCCACTCAGGGCCTGCACACTGTTCTTACATAGGAATTAAGAGTTCACTGTTGCTGTATCTTTGAGTTTTTCAATATATGTGCTGGACTGTTTCAACTTTGCATGTTGACACTAATTTACAAAAAACAAAAGGCCTGTGGGTAGCCCATTTGTGATCTCTGGCACAAGTAATGCCAACAGGAGGCTTCATTTGTTCTCTAAGAATTGAGGCAGATGATGTCCAGGAATTAATTTTGAGAGTAGGAGTGAAAAATGGGTGTCACAATGCATCAAACTGTAAGCAAGGGAGTCAGTGATTCTGAATGATGTATTTGATTGAAAAAAGAGAGTACCAGGGCGGCGCCTGTGGCTCAGTGAGTAGGGTGCAGGCCCCATGTACTGAGGGTGACAGGTTCAAACTCAGCCCCAGCCAAACTGCAACAAAAAATAGCCAGGTGTTGTGGCAGGTGCCTATAGTCCCAGCTACTCGGGAGGCTGAGGCAAAAGAATTGCCTAAGCCCAGGAGCTGGAGGTTGCTGTGATGCAGTGAGCTGTGACGTCATAGCGCTTTACCGAGGGCGATAAAGTGAGACTCTGTCCCCTCCCCCCAAAAAAGAGGGTAGCAGCTTGAAGCACTAAGCATGACCAAACAGGAAAAACACAGACTGTTTTCTCCTCTGTTTCACACCACACCAGTCAACACAGAAAACTCCTGTGACCTGTAGCCACCCAGAAATATGTGGAGACTTTTCCCCATTGACAACTGATAATTTTGTAGCAGAAGCCAACTGGTGTCCTCCAGTTCACTTACGACATTATCTATCTGCAGATACCATCAAATCCCATAGGGCGAGGGGTCAGTCCCTCCCACAAGACAGCTGCCTCCTTTCAGAGGCCAGTAGAAAGTCACCAGGCTTCCAGGACTTCTAACCAACAGCCTTCAAGTTGGGGTTCTCCCCTTGGTAATAATTTACAAGACTAGCTGACAGAATTCAGAGACACACTCAAGTTTACCAGCTTAACTATGAGGGATAGTTCAAAGGACACACATGAAGAGATGTACAGGGTGAGGTGCAGGAGAAGGGGCAGGGAGGTTCCGTGCCTTCTTCCGGGACCTCCCACCTTCAGTTGTCCAGGAAGATCCTAGAGTTCTGTCCTTCTGGGGGTTTTATGGGGACCTCATTACATAGCATGATTGATTAAACTGTTAGCCATTAGGGATCAACCTAACTTTCTGACCCCTCCCTTCTCCCCACCCCAGAAGTCAAAGCGGGGGACAGTGAAAGTCCTAACCTTCTAATCATGCCTTGATCTTCCTGGTGACCAGCCCCGTCCTGAACTACTGTGTTTCCCCGAAAATAAGACCTACACAAAAAATAAGCCCTAGCAGGATTTCTATGCATTTGTTAAATATAAGCCCTACCCCGATAGTAAGACCTAGTGATGGGCGGGGCTATGTAGCATATCTGCATAGCCATACCATGCATTTCAGCGGAGAGTGGTAAGGAAGATTGGAATGCCTTTTATCTGCCACAGCTCCTTTGTCTGAGCTGTTAGCACTTGCGTGGGTGCACATGTGGTAACCGTGGTCGCAGGCATCCTATTGCACACGTGCAAACAGATAGGGGATAGGAGTTCACGCATCACTAGCACCAGCCCCACCAACAAGGTCAACTCCCCATGTCAGGTTCCAGAAGAAGACGACTTAACTGTATTTGAATAAATGCAGAATGTTGTATTATACTTAATAAAAATAAGACATCCCCTGAAAATAAGCCCTAGTGTGTCTTCTTGAGAAAAAATAAATAGAAGACAGTGTCTTATTTTTGGAGAAACACAGTAACAGGGGCTGCCAGCCCTCAGTCAACCCATTAGCATGCAAAAAGAAATGATCACTTTGGAGACTCAAAGGAGTCTAGGAATTATCGATCAGGACATGGATAGAGGACCAAAAATACAGTTTACAATATCATGGTGACTTTTATATGTAGAAGAAAAGTCTTCTAGATAAGTGGTTTATTAACATGCATAAAACCTCAAAAACAAACAAGTTCTCATGAACTTGCAATTTAGGACTAGGCAATCAGCAAACCATATTGAGCAACTGTTATGTATCAGATATTGTCACAGACAACAATACAGAAGTAAGACGTAAGTCCCTCCCAAGGCGAGCCTGTGCAGAAGTGTGTGGCAGTGACGGTGCAGCAACCACAGTGCACAAGGTGAGGGCCTGGGAGCCAGGTGCCCTCTGAGCTGAATCTTGAAGGGCCAGTTATATTTTATCAGGTGGATGGGGGGAAATATTTCTGACATAGAGATGCCCATGTGTAAAGGTAGAGAACAGCATGTGTAAAGAAAGGCATGGTGTTGTTCAGTACTACTCGAAGGTTGAAAGATATAAGGAAGGAAAGGCAGGGAATGAGGCAGGAGAGGTTGGGAGTTGCCAGAATGCCTGAATGATAAGCAGTGTTGGTGAGAGCAGGCCTAGGACAATCTTTTTTAATACAGGGTAGTTTATACATACTAGTCAACCCCTTACAAAAGGGGTTCTTCCCCCCGGAGAGATTTTGTGTTATATATTGGAACTAGCACATCCTTTTTTGATATCATTATGTTCGGATTCCTTGGTTTGCCAACCAACATCTGTTAAAGGGAGTTTTAAACAGACTATAGATTTTAGAAGCCTGTCCCAGTCATCTCTCTGGTCTTCGGGTTTTTCGTCCATTAAAATCAAGTCTTTGGGCTCGGCACCTGTGGCTCAAGTGGCTAAAGCAGCAACCACATACACCTAAGGTGGTGGGTTCAAATTCAGCCAGGGCCTGCCAAACAACAATGACGGCTGCAACCAAAAAATATCCGGGCGTTGTGGCGGGCGCCTGTGGTCCCAGCTACTTGGGAGGCGGAGGCAGGAGACTCGCTTGAGCCCAGAAGTTGGAGGTTGCTGTGAGCTGTGATGCCATGGCACTCTACCCAGGGGGACAGCTTGAGGCTCTGCCTCAAAAAAAAAAAAATCAAGGTTTTGGTGTTGATCACCTGTATTATGTAAAGTGGTCAGACTTTATTCTTGTGATACTTATACATTTTTGCGATTCATATTTTCTCGTGATTATGACCTGCTCACCCTACTGAACATTTCTATGGGAAAAAAACACAGAGCTGTTTAGGAGTATAGTAACTTCTTTTTTCACTGAAGCGGGATTTTTGCTCTTCTCAAACAGACCAAAGCCAGGAAAATTAAAGAGGGACAAGCCATAGGTTTGCAAAGCAGTTCTCATTCAGACAAGAAGAGAAAGTTGTTATTTGTTATATTCTCCTGTCCCTCATAAATTGGGATGCCTACACCTTGACACTTAAAATTCATAATGTATCTATGTGTTATCTCTCTCCTTCATAAATATATATATATATATATGTACGTGATATCAAATAATTCACAGATGTGGTTTTCAACAGGAGTTAAACCTGTAAGTGGCTACTACAGATTTTTTTAAACTTTAAACTTATCCAATATTTAAGATATGCAAAAATGCATCAAGAATAATAACATGTGCATTGGGTTCCCACCAAACAGCGGGAGAAATTAAACATTTATCCAGTTGAAACTCCTTATTAGCCTTCTCACTATCCTGAATTTGTTGTTTATAATTTTCCTTCATTTTTTTATATTCCACTAGAGTTGGACAGATCTTTAAATTATAATTTTTAAACTCTTTATTTTGGTATAACTCCAAACTTACTGAAAAGTTAAAAGGATATTACAAAAAACTCCCATATAACCTTTGTCAGATCACCAGCTGTTTATATTTACTTTGTCAGAATACATCATCGGCATTTAATCTGTTAGGATATAAATCATTTTTTTGTATGGTATTAATATACCAATGGTAGAAAGAATGTCTTCTCCTGTCTTTTTAGGTTTGTATTAATAGATGTAGATAATACTTCACTCTTTTTTTCTTTGCTGTAAAATATTCTCTTGAGTGCATAATGCTACAGTCTATCTGATCTCCTGTGACTGGATAGTTCGGTTCTTTCTTTTTTTTTTTTTGAGACAGAGCTTCAAGCTGTCCCCCTGGGTAGAGTGCTATGGCATCACAGCTCATAGCAACCTCCAACTCCTGGGCTCAAGCAAGTCTCCAACTCCTGGACCACAGGTGCCCACCACAATGCCTGGCTATTTTTAGGTTGCAGCCATCATTGTTGTTTGGTGGGCCCAGGCTGGATTCAAACCCGCCACCTTAGGGGTATGTGGCTGGCACCTTAGCCATTTGAGCCACAGGTGCCGAGCCTAGTTCAGTTATTTCCAAATGTTTCTGCTTCGTACCATGCTGTTATGAGTTTACACTCGTTAAACTTCACCAAAACATGGAGAGTTTTCGAGAAAAACAAGGCACAGTCCTGTATCAGCTATTATTTAGAAAAAGCAACTGTAAAGATAATACAGAGATTATAAAGATAAACATTAAGGAAATTGGCATTTTTATACTGCATTAAAACACACAGTGTTTCTTGTAGTGGACATGGGTGTAACTGCATTTTGGGTTTGCAAAGTAATTAGACTCTATTCTTGTGATTTATATTTATCTTTGCTATTCACTTTTCTCCATTATTACGGGTGCTACTACGTACCCTTTCGGCTTTCTGTAAATTGGAACAGAGAATACCTTCCCCTTAATATCCTTAAGAACACTTACACAGTTTTGTTTTGCTCAGTAAAGGAGAATGCGTTCTTTCCTCATTAGGAGAAAAAGTTGCCATCAGCTCCCTTCATGGGTAGCTGTGTCTGTACCACGAGTGGTTTGTATATGTACCCAAGTAATTTTGCCATTTGAAAAGCGTTGGTACATGCATATCCTGCTTCAGCTTTACCAAACAAATCACATGTTGTACACGCAAAGCCTTATTTAAGTCTCCCAACTCTTCTTATGTAAATATAAAAAACGAATCTCAGGTGAGGAACTAGCACTTAAAGAGGCTGGGAGACATGTTCATATTACTGAATAGTCGAGCAAGGATTCAATCCCAGGCCTCAGTAAGCCAAGCCAAAGTCTTTCTTCTTAACCTGTGAGCTGTGCTATGCTACGTCACTGTAAACTAATAATAATGTCCATTTGTTGAGCATGTAGGTGTGAGGGTCTAATTTAACTAGAGTAGAACCTCTGTGCGCTGACCCCCCCAAGGGACTGTAGCAAACTTATCAGCACACAGAGGTGGTCGACATAAGGAACCAGGCCTGCTGTGCTGATACACACAGGTGATGCATGTCTGGCTTATGAAAATCAGGTCACTGTAGAGAGGAGGTCAGCTATGGAGGTTCTACTGTACTCTTATATATTATCCCAGTGTTACAGATGAAGAAACCAGGCTTAGACAGGGTTAAGTAGTTTTAAGATTACAGCAAGTAGGCAGCCAAACTGGGATCTCAAACCCAGGACTATCTCACTTCAAAGCCCCCGTCTGCTATGCCAGTATCTCCGTGCACTCTATAGAAGCAATGCTGAGAATGCTTTTTGAGGTGTGGTGGCTAATTTAACTTAACTGCCCAGGTATTTTTCAGGATTTCCATCAATAAATTCATTTGATCTGCAAATCCCTACCAATAAGAGTAGCTTTCAAGAGATATATAAAAAGCATTTGGAAGGAAGGGATACAACAAATATACTACTGTATGTGACTATTTTAAGATCATGGTGTTTCTTTAGAATGTTTGAAAAAGTTGTTTCTGTTTTAAAAGAGAACGTGGTTTTTGGTTGTCGAAGCCAATATTTGAAACACGGAAGTTGCATCCAAGTAATTATTCAAGAAATTGATTTATATTTGGGAGTCTGGGGATCTTTTTAAAGCAGGGCCATCCCACTTCTCAGAGCTCTTCAGCTGGATGTAAGCAGAGAAGTGGAGATTAGTTATCTCCAAGGGTCATCCTACACATAACCTAGAAGGTGGATTTATTTATAACATTAGAACCGGAATCTGTAACCTGCCACATGTTTGTGTATAACCCATGAGCTCAGAATGGATTTTAAAATTTTAAATGACTTTTAAAAATCAAAGAAGAAGAATATTTCATGACACCTGAAAATAGGACATGAAGGTATATGAAATTCAAGTTTTAACATCCATAAGCATTTATTGGAACACAGCTATGCTCATTTGTTTATGCACTGTGGATAGCCGCCTGTGTATCCCAGCCGCAGAGGAGTATGACAGAGACCAGGTGGCCTGCAAAGCCGAAATCATTTACGGTCTGACCCTCACTTGCCAACCCTCACCCTGCAGGGAGTGGTTAAGAGTGCAGACTTCGGCTCGGTGCCTGTGGCTCAATCGGCTAAGGCACCAGCCACGTACACCTAAGGTGGTGGGTTCGAATCCCCAGCCCGGGCCTGCCAAACAACAATGATGGCTGCAACCAAAAAATGGCCGGGCGTTGTGGCGGGCGCCTGTGGTCCCAGC
>CAUYQV010184719.1:0-23587 GCA_963574575.1 Galagoides demidoff
TAAAGCTATTGTTATATATTATTTTCATTAGCAAACTATCCCATGACAATGGATCATGTAGAGAAGAACATTAAAGAAAATAAAGTGAGGATTTTTCACAGTATGGTTTTACCTCAATAATTACAGCAGGAATTGAGAAACCACAGTGTATTATTTATTGTAAAGTTCTATCAGCTGAATCTATGAAGCTGAACAACTAAAATGCCATTTTGGTAGCAAGCATCAAGCTTTGCCTGCAAGGATACCAACTATTTTAGAAGCAAAGTTGATGGACTCAAGAAAGCCAGACTGGACGCTGGTAGCGAGTACTACAAACAAAACATAGCAGCTGTTGAAGCTTCACATTTGGTGGCCCTCGGAATCGCCAGAGCTATGAAACCTCACACTATTGCTGAGGATTTACTGTCGCCAGCAGCCAAAGACATTCTTGGAGTTATGATCAGAAGCAAATTTGTTATGAAATTGAGTGCAATTTCCTCATCTAATGACACTGTCTCCAGAATAGATGACATGTCTGCTGATATTCTTGATCAGGTAATCCAGGAAATTAAATCTGCTCCACTTCCAATATTTAGTATACAGCGTGATGAATCTATAGACGTTGCAAACTGTTCAGTTACTGGTTTGCGTGAGGTATGTTAATGGTGGCGACTTTAAAGATGAGTTTCTTTTTCACAAACCTCTTGAAATGACAACTACTGCACATGATGTATTTGACACAGTTGATTCATTTCTGAAAGAGCATATCTCTTGGGAAAAGGGTTGCACAGGTATGCTAGGATGTTGATCTGGATTTCAGTGTTTGGTACTGAATGAGTCACCAAAAGTCATCGGAACTCACTGTATGGTTCCTCGTCAAATATTAGCAATGAAGACACTGCCACAAAAGTTACAAGTAATTAAAAAAAGTTCTGTCAATTTTGTAAAGGTGAGCCCTTTAAACAGCCGACTGTTTTTGCAACTGTTGCCTACCTTATCTGCTTTCTTTGAGGAATATGATATTGAACCAGACAAAAGGATGACAATGATAATTTCTGTGACAGAACACTTGCACATGCTCGCAGACGAAATTTCATCGTACTTTCCAAATCTACCTGACACCCCATTTGCACTTGCCAGAAGCCCATTCACAGTCAAAGTTGAAGATGAACCTGAGATAGCACAAGAGGAGTTCATTGAACTTATTAACAGTGATGCAGCGAGAAGTGATTTCTCTACAATGCCAGTTACAAAATTCTGGATCAAGTGTTTGCAGTCATATCCTGTTTTGTCTGGGACTGTGTTGAGCCTTCTTCTTCCATTTCCAACAACATATCTTTGAGAAACAGGGTTTTCCAACTTGTTGGTTATCAAGTCTAAATACACAAGTAGACTTGTGGAAGATCATCTTTGCTGTGCTCTTGCAAAGACTGCCCCGAGAATTTCTGATCTGGTAAGAAAGAAGTTATCTCAACCTTCGCACTGACACTGCCTTTTTATACATACTGTCCCAAAATGTAGCAATGTAGTTTACTGGTGTTATAGTAAGACTGTTACTCATGCTACTCCATGCTTCAAGACAAAATTTCATTTGTTTGTAATTAGAAATAAATATTTCACAACATTTAATTATTGTTTTTGTGATTAATCACTATGCTTTAATTATGTTCAATTTTTAATAATGAAAATACATCCTGTATATCAGATATTTACATTACAATTTGTAACAGTAGCAAAATTACAGTTATGAAGTAGCAACGAAAATAATTTTATGGTTGGGGGTCACCACAACCATGAGGAGCTGTACTAAAGGGTCATGGCATTAGGAAGGTTGAGAACCACTGCTCTGGAGGGACACAGTCAAGAATGCAGAACCTCAATGTCAAAGTGAGGAAACTCACACACAAAATGAAGAAGAGTCCACTAGGGGAGGTGGAGGACACTGCATTCTTCAAAAAATGTTGATGTCAAAAAAAACATTTTAAATGGCTATGGAAATACTTCAGATTAAAAGACTAAAAAGATAGTAACTATGGCTGCATAGTATTTCATGGTATACATATGCCGTTCCTGGGTTTTACATCTTTTGTATTAACCCGGATGGAGCTGCAACACATTCTTCTTAGTAAAGTATCACAAGAATGGAAAAACAAATATCCAATGTACTCAATACTAATATGAAGTCAGTAAGTGATCTAATACACACCCACATCGGAGAAAAACTCATTTCAGTTCAAGTTGGGGGGAGGGGGAATGTTGGAAGGGGAAGAGGGGAGAATGGGAGGGGATCAGTACACTCCCACTTAACGGACACAAGGGTGTGGGGACACAACTACAAGAGGGTCTCTACTTAACACAGCCAAATACTATAACCTAGTAATACCCTCACATTAACCTGAAATTTAAAATAATAATAATAATGAAATCTGATCTAGATTGGATTCTGTACTAGAGGGGAAAAACAGGATATTAGGTAAAGTGACAAAATTAAAATATAGTTGATAAAGTCTCAATGTGTATGTATTTGTACACATATATCTATAACCCACGGATATATAAATTATATGTAGACAAGATACACCTAGAGATAATTAAATGATGTGTGTACATATATACAAAATTGTATTTACACTTTCAAACACAAATGCTAAATCAAATGGGGTAAAATATTAACAAAGCTGAATCTGGGCAAATGTTCATAGGTATTCCTTATTTTATTTGGGTAGCTTTGTAAATTTAAAAATTATTTCCATAAAATATTTTTAAAATGTAAAAATGAAGGGCAGCACCTTTGACTCAGTAGGTAGGGTGCCAGGCCCATATACCGAGGGTGGTGGGTTTGAACCCAGCCACAGCCAAACTGCAACAAAAAATAGCTGTGTCCCAGCTACTCAGGAGGCTGAGGCCAAGAGAACTGCCTAAGCCCAGGAGTTGGAGGTTGCTGTAAGCTGTGTCACTCTACCCAGGGTGACAAAGTGAGACTCTGTCTCTAAAAAAAAAAAAGTACTATTTTTAAATCTCCTATAATTTAGTTTTCTCTTTATCTTCAGACAATCTTTAAAAAATGTTATTTAGTGAAACTTATCCTACCTTTTCTGCTTTGACAACTCTACAAAGTTCCCTCTGACAATACAACTTTGTTTTCTCTTTCTTTGGTTACTATTGCTTTGGAAACCTTTCCTCTAACACTGAAATACTTCATTGCCAAATAAACAATTTGAAATTAACGATATTTCAATTTTCTCAATCATTTCTAAATAATTTAAACAAGGTACTTCTAATTCTAAGTAAAAGACAACATATATAAGAATATTCATTTGATAAATTTTAGAAAAACACAGTTTCTAACTTTCTGCTTTCAAGAAAATTGACAGAAGACTTACTGAACTGTCAGATGGTAAGTCATAAAAGTCATTCTTGATGACAGACCCGTATGCGATTTTTACTGAACTCAGTGACATGATTAAAACAAAAATTTCTTGGCTATCACATCTATTTGTCTTTTTCTGGCCAGTGAATACATCCCCCTTACATCTACTTAAAAAAAAAAAAAATTCAGTGTTTATGTAAACCCTAATTCATTCTATCAGTAATTAGTATTCACTCACGGGCATATAAACTAATTTAAGAAGAACAGCCTTATCATCTCATTAAGAGATATATTTGCAATTTAAAAAATGTTTAAATATTTAAATTTTTGATATATTTGCTTTGATCAATTGTGTACTGATAATAACTATAACTCAATCCATAGTGTTAACATTTAGAGACTTAACCAAGGAAATTTTTAAAATCTTAAAATTCAATCATACTATTTGCATATTTTTACTGTAAATAAATTTGATGGGGTAATCCATAAAAGACTTTGAAGCAAAAATTTATAATCATCAGGGTAAAAGTGTATGAGGAAAATACATGAAAATATATAATAAGAGGAAAAATATTATAGGGGCCAGGAGCGGTGGCTCACACCTATAATCCCAGCACTCTGTGAGGCCCCACCATGGGTAGATTGCTGGAGCTCAGGTGTTCAGGACCAGCCTGAGCAAGAACAAGACCCTGTCTCTAAAGAAAAACAGAAAAACTAGAGCCAGGTGCAGTGGCTCACACCTGTAATCCTAACACTCTTTACCATATGGGTAAGAACAGTTTAAAATAAACTGAAAATTGTATCTAAGTTATTAATTACCTCCCAAATGTCCTTTAACAGAAAAATATGCAATTCTCTGTGGTTCCTTGGGTCTTACTTCTATCGTATCAAATATAAATGTTACCTGACTGAAAAGAAAAAAAGGTAAACTCCAGTGAATAAAAGTATATATCTTGATTGTGAATAGCTAAAAATTTGATTTAAAATGTGCAACATGGTTTTTAGGAATTTGTGCCCTGAAACCATTTGCTGTTTGCTAAAATCTGGAACAGAAACCAAAGTCCAATACAACTAAGTGAACCATTCAACAAGTCAAGCCGGAAAGGCAGCGTGCACACTCACCTGATAAGCACGTCATCAGGCCCAATGCGAGCATCGCTCCCGCCAGCACCGTCAGACGGTTATAGCGCATGGCCATGATGGCTGCTATAAAAAACGTCTTATCACCCAGTTCAGATACAATGATAACTGAGATGGCAGCGACAAATGCATGGATAAACCCCAAATTAGTTTGGGCAGCCGGATCTTCTTTACTGGCATGAACTGGGGCTGCTGGTGTAAATCCTTTCTGAAATTAAAAAAAAAAAAAAATATGTATATATATATATATATATATATTACTTTTTGGGAGAAAAATCATTATTTAAAATTCTTGTACTTTGCAGGTGAGTAAGACTCTTTATTTTTTCATCATGGTCACTAGACTTATTTACTGTCTAGTCATTTTGAAAGCCATTGATAATGACAGTACCTGTCACAATGGCTGCCGCAGGCTGCATGTGCCTCACCTGAGATGCTTAGAACTAGAAGTGTTTCGAATTTCAATCTGGGGGGATGTTGGAATATCTGCATTATACTTGAGCATCCCTAATCTGGAATCTGAAATCCAGACTGCTCCAAGGAGGGTTTCCTTTCAACATCATGTCAGCACTCAAGAAGTTTTGGATTTTGGAGCATTTGGGTTTGGGATACTCAGCATGTATAATGCAGATCTATGTATGAGTCACCAAAACAATTCACATCTATGAATTTAAGTTACCTTACATTTCAAGTATTTGTGGTTTGAGATTTGGTTTTTAGCTATGTCTCATATAAATTTTTATTGGTTACTTGGGTGGAAGACCGAGGTATGTTTATCAAAGTGATATGAAGATGGGGCAAATTTCATTACAGACAAAGGGGAATCCAGAAAGCTCTCAACAGGCTAGAGCATGAGTTGGTGCTCATTAAAACATGGCTTAATACAGCTCGAAGTACGAATAATCCCATGCTGAAGTCTAATTGTATCCTAGAAGGTAAAGTGGCTTCTTAATAAAAAAGACAAAACAGCATCTTGGTCAACATTAAGTTGAAAATGTGACAAAGCTCAAAAAAAGCAGTAAGTACTTTGCTTTGTAGAGTTAGTCCAATGCTGTTCTGTGCTGCTCAGCCCTTCCCCAAAGTTCTGGCAATGGTCTGAGGCACCTCACTTAAAGAGGCGCTGCCCTCTGAGACTCAGCAGACAGGGAGATGTCTGAGATTGGGGCTGACAAGTCACTGTGGACTTTTTTTACATTTTTAAGAGGTCAAAAAATAAAGAGGAAAAGAAAGGGGTCGAATGGTGCATGGGATGATGGAAGAAAGGTCGGAAAGAAGAAAAAAAGGAAGATTATGCAACAGGACTCTATGTAGCCCAGAAATTATGTGGCCTGAAAAACCTAAAACATTTACTCTCAGGCCCATTACAAAAAGTTGCTAACTTGGTTCTAACATAATCCCACAACAAACCAAAAATGACAAGTTTCAATAACTGGGAAGGTCTGTAGGTGAGTCTATCACTCTATTGTCTCTATGTGGTCCCAAGAAGCAGAATAAAAAAATTAGAGGTAGCAGTTTTTAGCTTAAGAGAGAGAAGATTTCTATCTCAAAGAACCAGATGAAACTGAAATGCACTGCTGGACAAGGTGGCAAATTCTCTTTCTCTGAGTCCCAGAGAAGGGAACCACCCCCACAGGAAATGAGCAAGCCAAGTGTTTCTCAACCAGAGCAATTCTGTCTCGTGGGGAAATCTGGCTAAGCATGGAGACACTATTGGTTGTCACAGCTGAAAGGACACTACTCACATCCAGTGAGGAGAGGCCAGACAAGTGGCTACGTGTCCCACAAATGTACAGGGCTGCCCCTCCACAAACAAGAATCATCCACCCAATACACTAATAGTTCTCAAACTGAGAAACTCTGGGCTAGATAAATCACTTCTAAAGGTTTATTTTGACTCTAATTATCTTTAATTAATTTTAAAAGATATGAATCGCTACAAACCTAAGAGATAAAATAGAAAAAAACCCTGAAAACATAGTCATTTTGGACAGGGTGAAAACAAGTACTGGTAAAGGTCCCGCCAGAGCTGTCAGAGTAAAAATAAAATTCTAAACGTCATTGTTCGAGTCATTCTTTAATACATAATACAAACCTTACTCCAAATTCCACAGTAAAGAACAGAAAAATTTAAGCATTACCTGTAAGACTAGAATTCTGAAATAAATGTTGGGGAAATTCAACAATTCAGACACTCTGTGCTGCCTTGGCAGTGAGCCCTGGCCAGGCAAGCACCCCATTTTAAGGTGGTCCAGCTTCCTCTCCATTACCTAGGGTGACCAGACGTCCGGATTTTGGTGGGACAATCCTGCTTTTCAGGCATCCCCTAGTGTTTTAAAGAAGTCTTGATTTTTGGAAAGAATGCAAGAACGGGCGGGAGAACAAGAAGGGAATATACGGTTTTTGGCCGCCATATGGCTATTTCGCCAGAATATGAGTTTTATATTATTTTTGTTAATTTTATAATGTTAAACTGTAATAAATAATTGCTGAGAAGTGATTATCGAGAACTGCTTATCAAAGTTTGCATTGTTGTCAGGTCCTGCCCTGAGCCATCCCCCGCCCCATCCCCAGGCCATGTTGTCCCGCCTTACAGATGTTAGAATCTGGTCACTCTACCATTACCACACTTCATCTATGCTGACGTGTTTCTTTTAAAATGAAGTTAGTTACAGGCCAGATGTGGTGGCTCACACCTGTAATCCTA
The DNA here is from genome assembly GCA_963574575.1 of Galagoides demidoff. Taxonomy (NCBI): domain Eukaryota; kingdom Metazoa; phylum Chordata; class Mammalia; order Primates; family Galagidae; genus Galagoides; species Galagoides demidoff. Next base: position 7,194 of record CAUYQV010184719.1, read on the forward strand.
GCATTCTGGGAGGTGGAAGTGCAAAGATAGCTTAAGCTCAGGATTTTTTTTTTTTAGAAACAGAATCTCACTTTGTTGATCTCAGTAGAGAGCTGTAGTGTCACAACTCACAGCAACCTCCAACTCCTGGGCTTAGGCGATTCTCTTGCCTCAGCCTCCCAAGTTGCTGGAACTACAGGCACCCACCACAATGCTCGGCTATTTGTTGTTGCAGTTTGGCCCAGCCCGGTTCAAACCCGCCACCCTCAGGATATGGGGCTGGCGCCCTACCCATTGAGCCACAGGTGCCGCCCTTTAGTTCAGGATTTTGAGACCAGCCGGCAACAGCAAGACCCTGTCTATACAAAAAAAAAGAAAAATTAGTTGGACGTGGTGGTGGGCACTTTTGGTCTCAGCTACTCAGGAGGATGAGGGCTTGAGTTTGAGGTTACTGTGGCCCAGGAGACAGAGTGAGATTCTGTCTCAAAAAAAAAAGGTCCAGCACCTGTAGCACAGTGGTTACAGCGCCAGCCATATACACCCAGGCTGGAGGGTTCAAACCCAGCCTGGAGGGTTCGAACCCAGCCTGGGCCCACTAAACAACAATGACAACTGCAACAACAAAAACAGCCAGATGTTATGGTGGGCACCTGTAGTCCCAGCCACTTGGGAGGCTGAGGGAAGAGAATTGCACAAGCCTAAGAGTTAAAGTTGCTGTGAGCTATGATGCCACAGCAGTCTACTGAGGGCCACATAGTGAGACCCTGTCTCATATTTCAAAAAAAAAAAAAAAAGCTTCCTTTCTCTTTCAATATCTTGTGTGCATTAGGCATCCTAAAAAATAAAGGCCCTTCAACTAAGTTCTCTCTAACACATTTTCCTCCTGGATTCACTTTTTATGTGCAGAAAATTCATTATAAAATTTCAAGATCTGGCATCTAAGAAAAAATTTAGGAATAAATATATGCCACTTGTAATCGCTCAGCTCAAGCTCAAATAGAAAATTTTTATCTTTTTTTATAGTAACATTTATTTATTTTGGAGGGACGAAGGGAGCTATGATCTCCTGTTTTCTTTTCTTTTTTGAAAATGTTTACTTTTTAAATCAAATGCAACAGTAATCACATATATATTCTCTGAGTTTTATAATTTATAATTCCCAGCCATAAAACCTTGGCCACATTATTTTATCTCTGTTCCTCTGTGAAATACAGAGATACAATAAAATTTGTTTTAATAGTACAGTCCTGTGTACATAACGTTTTGGTCAAAGACACCAGTATAATGGTGGTCCCACAAGATTTTAATACTATACTTTTGCTGTACCTTTTCTATGTTTAGAAATGTTTAGATGCACAGCCACCCACGGTGCTCGGCACAGCCGCACGCTATGCAGGCTGGGAGCCCAGGAGCAGCAGGGCGCATCACAGGGCCTGGGTGTGCAGTCGGCTACTCATCTCAGTCTGGGGAGTGGGCCAAGGTGCCAGCCTGATGACAGAACTATGTAATGATGCGACTCTTAACACATTTCTAAGACTATGTCCCCACTGCTTAGCAACACATGATTGTAAAACAAAGGGCTATATATTCTTAAAACCTTCCTATTATATATAGAACACAAGAAAAATCAACTTAGAGCTCTTGTTACATGTTGAGCCAGTACTGGATGGGCAAAATCATATTGGTAAACAACCAACCATGGTGATAAGAATGTAAAACAGGCCCAGTGCAGTGGCTCATGGCTGTAACCCCAGCACTCTGGGAGGTCAAAGCAGCTGGATCACTTGAGCTCAGGAGTTCGAGACCAGCCAAAGCAAGACTGAGACCCTGTCTTTAAAGAAAATAGCCAGGTGTTATGGTGGGTGCCACTAAAAAAATTGGTTCTTATTAAAATATTAATAGAATTAGAAAATGTTCAGTCACCATACAGTTATTGCAGTTATTAAGAACAAAGATCATCTCCATTGTCTAATTTACCTTCACAGAGACATGGTGTTACATATGGCTCTGGAATCAGACTGCCTGGGTTCACATCTAAGCCATTATCAGGCACCCTGTGACACTGGGCCAACAAGCACACTGTCTTATGACTCAAGTTCATCACAAGATAAGAGCTTAATACACAGCAAGCACTCAGTAAGAATTAAGTTTCAGTAGCACCACACAGTATGACTCACTTAATCTTCCCAAAACTAATTCCATCTTGTCACTTCACTGTTTAAGAAACTGTATTGGGCTTTTTATACCAATAATAGTAATTCTCCAGCACTTCCCGTCCAATCACATACCAGTTCCCAAAACAAATCTTACCCTCCACCCTGAAGGACAAGCCACACAGTGCTGTCTAATAAAAACAACATGAACCCCAAGACGGGCCACAGAACACAGTTCTATATTTTCTGGCAGCCATTATTTTTAAAAGTAAAACTAGGTTAAATTTTTTAAATAATATTTTATTTAGCCCAATATAGCCCAAACACTACTACTTAAATTATAAGCAGTATTCTAAAAGTTACTAATGAGATAGTTTAACATCCTTCTATTCACACTAACTCTTCAGACTCTGTTGTACTCTGTCCCAACCTTGGACCAGCCCCAGACCAAGTGCTCCCTAACCGCACACAGCTCACAGCCATGGCACTGGGAAGTGCAGCCCAGAGCATCTGCTGACCGCAGCCTCAGTCCCATAGTCCTACTCCCTCCCTACTTCCTTTTTTTTTGAGACATAGTCTCATTATGCAGCCCTTGGTAGAGTGCTGTGGCATCACAGCTCATAGCAACCTCAAACTCTTGGGCATAAGCGATTGTCTTGCCTCAGCCTCCCAAGTAGCTGGGACTACAGGTGCCTGCCACAACACCTGGCTATTTTTTGGTAGCAGTTATCATTTTTGTTTAGCAGGTCCAGGCTGGGCTCAAACCCTCCAGCTTGGGTATATGTGGGCGGAGTTTTACTCCCTGAGCTTCGGGTGCCAAGCCCCTAGTTTCTTTTTATTATTCTGATATTCATCTAGATTCCTCAAGAGCCAACTCAAGCAGAAGCTTCAGGGCAAGGACCATCCCAATAACTCCAGCCCGTAATGACGATGCCCCTGAAATAAAACTGACAAGTGTACTGTCAGCACAGAGCCCAGCAGGTATTGGACAGAAACAAAGCCTGAGACAAGTGTGAATGTAAAGCTGTCGGTCCTAATTAAAAAGGAAACAAAATAACTAAAGGTCCATCAATAGGAAACTAGTTACTCAGTAGGTAGATCCAAATGGAATATTACGGAGCTAAAACAAGAATGTTCTATACAGGGCGGCACCTGTAGCTCAAAGGAGTAGGGAGCTAGCCCCAGATGCCGGAGGTGGCGGGTTCAAACCCAGCCCTGGCCAAAAACGGCAAAAAAAAAAAAAAAAAAAGGAATGTTCTATATATACATTAATGTGGAAAATCATTAAGATAAAATTGAAAAAGTACATGTATCACATACGCACTTAATTTACACCAGATCTTAAGAGTCAAGTCACTGGCTCGGTGCCTGTGGCTCAATCGGCTAAGGCACCAGTCACGTACACCTAAGGTGGCAGATTCGAATCCCCAGCCCAGGCCCGCCAAACAACAACAATGGCTGCAACCAAAAAATGGCCGGGCATTGTGGCGGACACCTGTGGTCCCAGCTACTTGGGAGGCTGAGGCAGGAGACTCGCTTGAGCCCAGGAGTTGGAGGTTGCTATGAGCTATGATGCCAGGGCACTCTACCCAGGGGGACAGCTTGAGGCTCCATCTCAAAAAAAAAAAAAAAGAGTCAAGTCACTCTCAGATCCTCCCAGGAGAGGAACCAGAATGATCAGAACAGAGGTCAATAAACTTTTTCTAGAATAGAAGGAAAAGAAACAACTTCTACCTTTATATTCTGTCCCTTTTGGATTTTTTTAACATGCACACAATTACAGACCCCTGATCTGCACCGCTTCAAAAGCCTCTTGACCCAACTTCTTATAGACTGTTTGTAGCTTCAGGTGGGTCCAACCAGAAAGCCCTGCTCTGCACTCACGACGTGGCTGTCAGGAGGCGTTCACACCTGTGGGGCAACCTGTGACCAACAGCACAGCCAGCTCTGAGATTCACTTCCTAAGACTCCTTCAAAGTTTCAGTGGGATTGATTCCGAGTCAGTCTGAAGTGGCTCATCTGCTCATTCACCTCTTCCCTAGACTGACGAGAAAGAGACAGGCATGTTCTGAGAACAAGGAGTAAACCTTGAATGGCGGGGGCAAGATGAGAAAGTGGAGTGGAGACTACATCCACTGTACCAATTGGTTGGAGGTCAGCTGTACCAGACCACAGTTGAAGACAAATTATAGGAAAGAATTCTGCACGTGATGAAAAAAAAAAATTCAACAGACCTTTGGGGTGGGGGTACTAAGCATGATGGCAAGATTTTCTTTCCAGCTGAGGGGGAAAATATCAGTACTCCTGAAAAGTTATGTAGGGAAGAGGAATAAGAACTGGGGTTTGGTTTCAGACATGTTCAATTTGAGGTGACAAAAGCATTTCAAATGAAAGTTTCCAAGAGATCATCGAAAATGGGTCACCAGAGTCTAGGCTAGGACAGCCTCAAGCATGTACAGTAAGTCCTCATGGGACATCCTGGATAGGTTTTCTTGGAAACAGACTTCAAGCAAAATGACGTATAAAGAAGTGCTTTGAAGAAAAATGTCATACAAGGACCTGCTGAACCTACTGAGGACATCAGGTGAGGACTTACTATACCTGGTTGCTGCAACCCAAATTTATCAGCTACAGATTTCCAAGGCATAAGTCAAACAGATAAAGTTCATAAAATGAGCCTTAGTCTTTAAGTAAGACAGTTTTTATTTGTTTTTCTTTTTCCTCCTTATCCAAAGACTAAGGCTCATTTTTCTTTTCTTTTTTTTTTCTGTGACTTTGTCGCCCTCGGTAGAGTGCCATGGCATCACAGCTCACAGCAACCTCCAACACCTGGGCTTAGGTGATTCTCTTGCCTCAGCCCCTGAGTACCTGGGACTAAAGGTGCCCACCACAACCCCTGGTTATTTTTTATTGCAGTTTGGCCGGGTTTAAACCCACCACCCTCAGTATATGGGGCCAGCACCCTACCCACTGAGCATAGGTGCCACCCAAGACTAAGGCTCATTTTATGAATACATGAAAATACATGGCAGCTCGTCAGTAGCTCAGTGACTCTTATCTTGACTACCTGGGGTGTTTCACTTAATGTCTGAGCTACTGACTAGAGGCCAGGTATTTTCATGGACCTTATTTATCTGATACTCAAAAACCTACAGAACTATTATCTCAAATTTTAACACATGAGGGAAAAACTGAGGCCAAATGGGATTGAATAATTTTGCCAAGTTCATATAGCCAGGAGTGATGGCTCATGCCTCTAATCCTAACACCCTGGGAAGCCAAGGGAGGAGGATCACTTGAGCTGAGTTCAGCAGAAAACAGGGGTGCACAGAGGTAGGTACTGAGATACACACAGGAGGAAGGACTGGGAGCCAGCAGAAAATAGAGGTGCACAGAGTAAGTATCTGGACACACACATGATGCTCACATGTGGTGAATACAATGCCAATTTGGATATCCCACTATCCAGTTACACAGTGCTTTACCACAATAAGTAGCAAAATATTAGTTTTTTTTGTCGTTTTGTTTTTTTGAGACAGAGTCTCACTATGTTGTTCTCTATAGAGTACTGTCGCATCACAGCTCACAGCAACCTCAAACTCTTGGGCTTAAGCAATTCTCTTGCCTCAGTCTCTCAATTAGCTAGGACTACAGGCGTCCACCACAACACCTGGCTCTTTTTTTGTTGTAGTTGTCATTGTTTAGCAGCCCTAGCATACGTGGCCAGCACCCTAACCACTGAGCAATGGGCACCAAGCCGAAATACTAGTGTTTTTCTTGGCATAAATACCACCATTTCAGTATTTTAGTATCTAAAATACAACTTATTTTATGCCTTGAGGACAGGATCAATAATTTGTAATTAAAAACAATTGCTGAATAAAACTTTTTTTCTCTACAGAAAGTTGAAACTTTGATTCCAAATTGAAAAATTATTTTTTCAAAAAGAAAATTAAAAACAAGAAAGAAAAAAACAATTCTTATTCTACTTCTAGAGTTCAAATGAACACAACAAATGTGACCATGTTGAAAATGATGCAGACGCCTGCATCGGAATCTCCATTGACACTGGATGAAACCAGAGATGAAGAAGTTTCCTCTGAAACAAAATCTACAGCTTGCAACCAAGAAAAAGAATGATGTCTCTGAAAGAAAAAACAAAAGTTGCTCAACCAAAGTTATTCAACAAGGGATGAGATCTGAAGATTAACTAGTCAGAAGACAATACTCAGAATCAACTTAGAACCAAAAGCTCTCAGGAGTTGAAAAACGTGTAAAAATATAAATGCAACTTAAATGATGACACCAGAGATAAACTTGATTTAAAAAGATTTCATTAAAATTAAAGATAAAACAATGTTATTGTAAACTTTCACCATATTACTCCTTGCTTTGCGGCTGGCTGAGTTCAGTTTCCTCTGGGGCTCGCACACTTGCACTGCACCACTCTGCTATCGAGATCACGGTTTCTTAAATATTCCATTTTTATTAATGTTACTTGTTAATTCATATTAGAATATATGTCTAACAACTTTTTTATAATATGCATTTTCATTTTTTGAGAGACAAGATCTTCCTCTGTCAGGCTACAGTGCAGTGATACAATCAGAACTCAGTGCAGTCTTGAACTCGTGGGCTCAAGTGATCCTCCTGCCTGGGCCTCCCACCGAGTAGTTAGGATTACAAGCATGTACCACTACACCTGGCTAATTTCATTTGTTGTTGTTGTTACAGAGTCTCACCTTGTTCCCCTCAGTTGAGTACTATGGCATCATAGCTTACAGCAACCTCAGACTGTTGGGCACAAGTGATCCTCTTGCCTCAGCCTCCCAAATAGCTAGGACTATAGGTGCGTGCCACAATGCCAGGCTATTTTTTAAGAGACCCGGTCTTGTTCTTGCTCAGGCAAGAGACCCCATCTCTAAAATTAGCCAGGCATTGTGACGGGCACCTGTAGTCCCAGCTACTCAGAAGGATGAGGCAAGAGAATCGCTTGAGCCCAAGAGTTTGAGGGTGCTGTGAGCTGTGACGCCAGGGCACTCTACCCAGGGTGATAGAGTAAGAATGTATCTCAAAATTTAAAAAAAGAAAAAAAGAAAGAAAATACCAAAAACCAGTAAAGTGAAAATACGATAACAAGAACTTTTACTGGGTCAGAAAATAGGAATCTGTGGCTTTATTAACAGTGCTATATACAACTAGTGTAGTTCTTTGGACTTCTAGAATATGCAATAAATTACAAATTACTTTTATTAAATTTATCCAATCTCCCCCAACTAAAGGAACTTATGCTTCCTGTATTACGTACTGTCCAGGGAATGATTAAGAAAAAAACTGAAAGTCACTAGACACATGAACTGCAGGAAAGGGAGGATCCAAGCTACTGACAGCAGCTTTTTTTCATGGATTTGTAATTTGACGTTTAATCAGGACTATAACTTTAGAGTGAATTCCCTTAACTTCTTTTGAGCCTGATTATAGAGAAAATAAATACGCAATGCAGAAAGTCCTAACAGAAGTTGCTGCCTCCCTTTATAATAATACCCCCTCCACTTTCAGCAGTCAACTCTGGTTAGTGGCATAAAAAAGGTTAAATTTAAATGTCCTACCCTCTTCAAAGATCTACTGCATGGAGTTGTAAAGCAAATCAGTTGAAATTAGGTACTCAGCAATGCTGAACTCTTGCTTATATACCTGCTAAACTGTATTTTGTTCATTTTTTACCTCCACCAACTGGACAAAAAAAAAGCCAATGACACTTACAGTTTAAAAAACACATGAAAGAAAAATATTTCAACATTCTATAGGACCATAGAGAGGAAAAAAATACTTGAGCCATATCAAAATTTACATGAAAATATAATTAAAAGAAGACAATTATATTTTGCAATAATACGGAAGATTTGAATAAATGCCTGAATAATGAACTGGACCAAGAACACATTAAAATATTAAAGGAAAAAAGAACACATTATACTATACACACCCCTTCCTTCCACACCTCCAGTTTTATTTTATTTTAGAGACAGAGTCTCAATTTGTCATCCCAGGTCAAGTGTCCTGGCATCATAGCTCACAGCAACCTCAAACTCTTGGGCTCAAGCCATCCTCTTGCCTCAGCCTGCAGAGTAGTTGGGACTACAGATGTCTGCCACAACACCCAGTTATTTTTTAGAGACAGGGTCTCACTCTTGTTCAGGCTTGTCTGGAACTCCTGAGCTCAGGCAATCCACCCATCTCAGCTTCCCAGAGTGCTAGGACTACAGGCATGAGCCACAACCCCCAGCCCACAGCTCTAGTTATAAAAAATAAGGATCCCTGAGACCATTTCAAGGTGGTGACTAGACATGTTTCTACCACTGGGGCCTTTATTTTCCATGAGTGTATTTTTTTCCTAGTTGCCTTAAAAGGGTATTGATAGCTATACTGATGGCAATTTTCTACCTTAAAATCACAAGAGGATTAGAACCACTGAGATGCTTGAAAGTTACACATTCATAATCTCTCTCATGCTCAATCTCAAAGTTACTTAACCCCAAATAGTTACTGTTTTAAAATAAACCTCTAATACTGAGTTAAATAATGGAGTACTAAATGATGACCACTAGGAATCAACTTTGTGAATCAGCATTTCAGTTCCATTTCAGAAGTAGACATGTCAAGTAGGGTCAAGTGCCAGGAGTGATAAGCAGGGCAGTGTGAATGGAAGCCCATTTCTGAACATGCGGCTGGGGGCAGGAGGGCAGCAGAGGAAGACAGGAAAGACCACTCACAACGAAAACACCACACTGTACCCCATGATTGCATTAATGTATCATTTAATTAAAAAAAAATTTTATTAATTTTATTTTAAAAAAAAAAAAAAAACCAAGTAAGGAACAAAGACTAATTATTAAAAAAAAAAAAAAGCTGGAGTGAGGAAATCAAATAAGCAGACTTTATAAACTTGAGTGGTAAAAACGTTGCTTCCAATTATGAAGCCAAAGAAAAAATACGTTCAATTATATCATAGCATTTTCAGAAAGGAAAAAGTATCTCTGTTTTTTGGGAAAACTCAAACTTTTCTAAGCACCAATATCTAAAAGAGATGCTTTAATTCTTTAATTTGTTAAATATTACTATAAGGATCAACACACTTAACAACATTCCTTTAACAAAAAAGTTCAAATATTCCATATGGGTATAATTAAATTCCTTGATGAAAGTCAAGGATGAAACACTGAAATGCAACACACTGAAGGGATTTTCTATAAAGCTGAAATACGACCCTGGAAATATTTGGGGATTCCTAATTGTCAGATTTATTTAAGGGGAGTGAGAGGATGGGAAGGGTGGCATGTCTTCTAGAAATTTCCCCTACATTCTATGTTCCCAGGGGAGCTTTTGATTAGAACTTGAAAGAAAAATTTTATTTTAACAAAAGTTACCTCGTTAGCATTTTGACTTGCAGGTTGATGTTGGAAAAATACGCTCTCCATTTAGTCTATAAACCCACAATAAAATAAATATTACTTCATGAAAAGAAAAAAGTAGGAAAGGACCAACTTCTACATGAGTTTGGTCCATAGTCAAAGTCAGAATTTCTTGGAAACCATCCCAGTTAAGTAAAGCATATGATCAACTTTGCGTCCCCAAAGTTGCATCCCCATAAGCCCGGTGGGCCCTACTCTTTTTAAATCTATATTTTGTTTCTTTCTCTTTATTTTCTTCATCCTCTCATCACCGCCAGACACTGGGAAAGAACTATGGTGTAGTTTGGGGCTGGTTCAGAAATCAGCAGTGAAGAAATTCAATCCTGGTAAACATGGATGTGGCTTCACCACGAGCAGTGGCAAAATCCCAGTGGAACGTTGGCTTTGAACGCAGATGAGGCTCTATCTTGTAAGTTAGTTGCAAAGTAGTCTCCCAATAACATGTCAAATCTCCTTTGACTATGTGTGAAATCAATGAAATTTTGAAATACGATACCAAATATACTAATAATGAGAATTACCAAAAGTAATTTTTGCATTAAGCCTTATTTTGAAAAGGTTGTATTGTCTTTAATAACGTTGTCAATAAAACCACATAGTTTTAATACCGAATTGAATCCAACCAGATCGTCAAATAGTGCTGGAAATCTGGAAATAAAAGTTGAAAACGAAGTGGTGATATCATATTTTACTTTATGTTGTTATCTGGTCTACTGTTACATATTTGCCCACTAATAGGTTTCCACATTTTCTTACCAATATTCGGTTCAGAAATTTGACTAATTTGTTTCACCATGTTTCCTGAGTTAATAAAGCTGTTTGAAATCTATCACTTAAATTAGCTTCTTCTTATTTTTTTTTTGTTGTTGTTACAGTTTGGCTGGAGCTGGGTTTGAACCCACCACCCTCGGTATATGGGGCCAGCGCCCTACTCACTGAGCTACAGGTGCTGCCCAAATTTACCTTCCTATTTAAATCCATCATCACCTATTAGTAACCAATTTCTCCCAAAATATATGATATTTTACCAAATTTGTGAATGTATGCATATTCTTTAATGTTATTTTATTTTTATTTTTATTTTTTTATTCTTTGGCAGTTTTTGGCCGGGGCTGGGTTTGAACCCATCATCTCCGGCATATGGGGCCGGCACCCTACTCCTTTTAGCCACAGGCGCTGCCCCCTTTAATGTTATTTTAAACCAATATATTCTGATGAAGAAGAATAATGATGAAAAATACTGATAATTAGGTGTTCCTTAGAAGAATTTTTCTTTCTGCTACTTAAAGATTTACATAAGTCAGTATTTTCCCCTAGAATTCTAAGCTGTGAATCTTTTATATCAGAGTAAAAGAGACATCATCACTTCTATTTTTAATTGACACAGCTCCTTGAGAAATGGTTGAGTCATTAAAACACATGCTTTTCAGGAAGCACAACTTTTATATCAGCCAACTCCTTCTGAGATATTCCTACCGAGTCTTTCTGAGAACACAAGTTATTCTGAAATCGACCATATGTTCAGTTTCATAACCTGTGCCACTTTCTTGGTGGTTTTATTATTTTCTGCAGATTTATTTCCTTCCGAGCTGTCTGGTATGTTTTCCAAACAGTTTCACAGAAATTGAGAATATTTCAATAGCCACATAATAAAATTATTACAAATGCGCGTGTGTATTTAGGAGTTACGTAAACTTTTAAGAACATGTACCGTTCTCTGGAAGCGAGCAAAATCTCGTTTCCAGAAATTAGCTGGTATCAAACACATTTGGAACAAGCGTTCTCACTTGAAGCTAAAGTGTGAAATGATGAAATGCTGGAAGTTAAAAAAACTGGTTGTGAAGAGCAGTAGCCCCAGTGAGCAGGTCGGATGAATGAGCTTTGAGTGAGGAGCATGTCAGTGAGAGATGAAGGCTGGTCAGCATCTTGTTATTCTCAGAACCCGCCTCAGTGCCCTGGCCGTAGGAGACTCCTGGTAAACGCTCATTGGGTAATTGAGTAAATAAATGAATCCACGACTACATCAAAACATACAGATTTTCTGTCTGTATACGCAAGGACATGTATCTCTATGTAAATGTACATGCATATAAAACACACGAACCATGGTGCCAACACAGGCAACACAGAGCAATGAGATATTTTGAGAGAGAGCATTCATGTAATTTGAAAGGTATTTTTATTATTTTTTCTATTTTATTATTAGTTGTTAATCCCCTTCTGTGTCTGTGTTTATAAATTAAACTTTATTATACCTGTGCATGTCCAGGAGAAAAATAGTGTATGTAGGGTTTGGTAGTATCCATTTTTTCAGGGATTTACTGGGGTCTTGTAATTTATCCCTCTGCATAAGGAGAAACTAAAGTATAGTGAGTGAGAGGGAGAGAAAGAATCTCACACCTTACGGGATGTAAGGTCATTGTAAAAACCAACATGAGAAGCAATTAGGATTTATCATTCATTTATTAAGAGATACTTCCTGGGGTGGCGCCTGTGGCTCAAAGGAGTAGGGCACCAGCTCCATATGCCAGAGGTGGTGGTGGGTTCAAACCCAGCCTCGGCCAAAAACTGCGGAAAAAAAAAAAAGATACTTCCTGGAAAAAGTGCTGAAAACCCACCACCCTCATGGCGTGTATGTAGGCCCAGTACATTCTGCCACGTATGTGAAGAATGTCCTGCCTGTAGTTGATTCCAGTCTGGTTTATAGACCTCAGGAAACACACACAAACACAGACACACCCTCCTATTTCACCACTTGAAAATGTCTATTCAAGAAGAGTGCATTGATGGAAAGCCTAATAAGTCCTCCTATCCTTAGGCTCAATGAAAACAATGAGAAATTTGACACCTTCAAAAACTTCAAAGTACATGGAAGATTCCCTTCTCAGAAGGAAAGATACCAGAGCCCTGGTCATGCTTAGAAGTTCCTGAGCAGGTAAGCACTGCCCCACCTCTGCATGTGAGCCACAGTGGTGATGGCTGCTGCTCTTTGTGGAATATAAATCCGGGCTGCCCAACCAGGTTCCTCTACCTGCTGCCCCAGGGAAGCCGAGACCCAAGGGCAGCAGGGTCATCAGCAGATGAGGAGTTCATTCCCCAGACCACTTAGTGGAATCGCTCAAATCTAAAGCAATACCGAAAATTCACTAAACTCTCAAAGTTTGTCCCTTCATCTTCCGAAATCCTATTCTAGGAATTTTTTTTTTTGAGACAGAGTCTCATTGTGTCACCCTCTGTAAATTGCTATGGCATCACAGCTCACATCAACCTCAAACTCTTGGGCTTAAATGATTCTCTTGCCTCAGCCTCCCAGGTAGCTGGGACTACAGTTGTCTACAACACCTGACTATTTTTTTGTTGCAGTTGTCATCATTTGGCAGGCCTGGGCTCGGCCTGAACCTGCCAGCCTTGGTGCATGTGGCCAGCGCCGTACTCAGTGAGCTACAGGCACGGAGCCTATTCTGGGAACTTATGAAGTTAGAGTCTGTCCATGTTCACCGTAGTGGTTTGGATACTTTTGTAAGCATTCATTATTGCTAGAGGTTGCATTGAAATTCCTTATGATTGATTTTTGCCAGAAAATAATGTTATTTTCATGAATTTTACTAAATCTATTGCCTTTCAGGACTATTTCCAGTGGAAGGAGTAAAGGCACCATGACACCTTGGTTGAAGGGATAATAGGAAAAAGTTACATCATGACCTTAGTCTCTGACAGTTAGGGCCCACAATCCGGCCCTCCAACAGTCTGAGGGACAGTGAACTGGCCCCTGTTTAAAAAGTTTGAGGACCCCTGGATTAGTATAACTGAAGAGTAAATAGAGAAGTGAAATTTCAGGAGAAGTTGAGTATATTTAACATCCCGACGATGGTGATTGCACATTTCCCTTTCAGACAATCTATAAGGATTTATAAGTTCACAAAAGTGTCAAAAAGTTATATTTTGTATATTTTGTTCAAGAGATCATTCGATCAAACTTTGTAATGTTTTTCTGGCTATTAGGTGAAAAATTTATATAGGTATATAATTATCAAAATTATATTAAAAATTATATAAATTTTTCAAGTATGTTTACTTGAAAATGAGTGTGAAAATATATTTTTCTTATTTTAAAAAACATTCAAAATTATTTTTCTATTAACATGTTAATGCTATTTCTTTTAAGTACATTCCTTAAACATTAATTTTTAATTCAACATGTTAATATGTTGTTTGGCATATTTCTTTTTTTTTGCAGTTTTTGGCCAGGGCTGGATTTGAACCCACCACCTATGGGGCCAATGCCCTACTCATTTGAGCCACAGGTGCCGGCTGTTAATGCTATTTCAATGTTTTCTGTGGGAGGTGGGAGGGGGTTACCATGCTCCCACTGAAGGGGCACAACGTAAGGGGGTATGCCCACCTCCTGGGTGCAGGGCACAGCTACAAGAGGGTCTACCTCACAAATGCAAACACTGTAACCTAGTTGTTTATACCTTCATATTAATCCGATATAAAAATATTAAAACACACAAACAAAACAACCATGTCCTTTATTTTCCCGGTCGTTAGTTTATTCATAGGTAACATTACAAATCGTTACATCTTAGTGGCGATGACTTGCAACTTTGTGTCTTTAATATTTCTCTCTTTTGTAAGTTTTCAACTATGCACATAAATTGCTTTTCTACTCACAAATATGTTTAGGAAAATATTTTGAGAAAAGTCAACCTATAAAAGCCCGTGAAATTAAAAATGCAGGTAAATTTGAGCTCCATTACTTGACTTGTGTTCCAAATTTGGGACACTGTAATCTCATGAGTGATATGTGTTGGGTGGGACGGGAGGATTTCCAGACCCCGGAACCCTGTGCTGTAAAGGGAGGGCTTGTGTAATGGGCCTGTCTTTATGCTTACAATCCACCTGACAGCTAACACCATTTTAAATTTCAAGAACATAAATTGTTTTCCCGTACAGTTTTGCCAACTTATCTTTTTTAAATTTGTGCTCTTAAGAGTATGATAAAATGGGATTATACTATCTTGGAACATTAAAAATGAGAAAAGAATAAAATTTTTGCTAACAAAGCACAAGAGCAGTGAATGGCAGGCAGTGTCAAAACCAGAATGATTACATCTTTTCCTGTAACTATCATTGCTTCACTATAAGGGAACTGTCACATTTTCAGAGAAGACCCTAATTTTTGAAGGGTTCTTGCCAGATTCTTTCACTTCGTTTGTTTCACCTGACAAAAATATTTACCTTGTGTGATAGGAACAACTTCACAGTGATAATTAAGAACCCGTAACGAACAGAGGTCTGTCGCAAAACACTTTATTACTGAATTTTTGGTCAGGTGTTCTTTTCTTATATAGCATTTATAAATTCATAATGTTGGCATTTATAAGTGAACAAGGATCTCGGAGCAAATCATAACCAGTAATAGTTCACAAATAAAATTCGTTATATCATTGTGAAATCTGAAACCTGAACTCAGCCCATTAAACATCCCCAGATAACATTTTTATCTGAAGCATCATGGCGCTTTGTCAACCACGGGTTTCGGTTACCTGTTATTTCACCTTCCTTCCCATAAATTTATATCGCCGTCTACATCACCATGGCAACACTGCTTTGTTCTGCCAGTAATCAGACATGTGGGAGGGGGAAGGGGGGAATCTGTTCTTTATGCTAAATGGCTAACCAGACTGAACCTATCAGCCCTGGTTGAGACAGTGAGGCTGACACTGGAAGATATTTATGCCACGTGACAACGGAAAACCTGAGTTTAGTGAAAACCACACAACTTTTCATGGGTTCAACTGAGTACGTCATCAATCCAAACTGCACTTTGAGAGATTGCTCAGTCAAAAATAACACTCCTGTGTGACATTAGGACAATCCCAACTTTTATCAGACACTGAGTCTGTGGGATATCAATAAATGTTACATGGAAAGGCTCCATGCATTTGGGAATTCTTATTTAAATAATGGAAATCACACTGGCTAAAGACCTTAAGAGTATGTGTTTAAGAACAGCGAAGATCTGGGATTTTGCCCACTTGGAAGCTGATGGATGAACCTTCCACAGCCTCTTGGTGCTGATGGAGGCCACGAAGCCCTAGATGGAGACCGATTATTTCAGTGCTTGTGGCAGAGGGGACAGCAAGGGCGCCAGCATCTCTGTGTTGTTCTTTCCACTCTTGTATTCCAGGGATGCAGTGAGAAGTGGCCCAGACACATGAGTTAAGAACAGCAGAGGGGCTCTGAGCTTAGGAAACCCAAATTTGTTATAACGAGCAGAGAGGATGCCTCTGCTTTGCTCCGGAGGTAATCATTATTCTTATTATACTGAATAATAAGCTTGTCTTCCATTTTCTTCAGAGGGGGATAGTATCTCTATCTTCCAAAGCTGTTCAGATGAAAAGACATTCTCTGTCCCCACTTATAAGACATTCGGAAATGGAGTAGTCATGCGTAGCATTGTCTCATAAAGATCCTTTAGTATCAATCACTTTGTGAAACTTTAAGGAGCAAGAGGACGTCCCAAATCCAATTTGCTAATTTGAACATGAAAAGTGTGTGTCTGTGTGTTGCAACCGTTCTTAGAGGGTATAGAAATGAATATAAGTTGAAATAAAACTCTTCCAATGCCGAATAAGATTTCCAAGAAACTTAAGATTCTTACCACTGTATTTTAACAACATTAAGGCAGAATAGGAAATGGCATCTTCAAAGTATTAATGTATTATAGATATACTGGCCTATCTTTAAATTCCAGCGCCAGAACCTACTGTTTAGAACATATGGG
>CAUYQV010184721.1:0-35181 GCA_963574575.1 Galagoides demidoff
TTTTTTTTTTTTTTGAGACGGAGCCTCAAGCTATCCCCCTGGGTAGAGTGCCATGGCATCACAGCTCATAGCAACCTCCAACTCCTGGGCTCAAGCGAGTCTCCTGCCTCAGCCTCCCAAGTAGCTGGGACCACAGGCGCATGCCACAACGCCCGGCCATTTTTTGGTTGCAGCCATCATTGTTGTTTGGTGGGCCCAGGCTGGGGATTCGAACCTGCCACCTTAGGTGTACGTGGCTGGCGCCTTAGCCAATTGAGCCACAGGCGCTGAGCCAAGCCTAAATATTTTTAATACCTTTTCACTTTTTTAGGTAGTCTAACGCCTAAATATTTGTAATGCATTCTTCATGTAAATCCACTAAATAAAATGATAAATTGTATCAGTTAAGAAAGGCCCTTTACCAAATAGAACATAAATAGGAAAAAAAAAATTCCTATCCCCATCTCTACCACTCAATCCTTGCATTTACTGGTTATTAAGTTTGAGTATCTTAGAAATAGTTGGGCTGATATATTTTTAAGTGTCTATGGTTTCAGCTTCCTAATTATATTTGTGAATGTTTGTTTCCAAGCATATCTGGATATGTGGGAAGGATCTTGGGCATGAGGATGTGGCTGTGTGTTTGAGGGAGGGGATGCAGGTTGACGTCTGAGGGCATCTGTGTCTAATCGTTAATTCTTCCACTCTTTCAACATTTACTTTATCCTTGTCCCTATTCAAATGACCATTCTAAATTTTTTTTTTTTTTTTTTTTGAGACGGAGCCTCCAGCCATCCCCCTGGGTAGAGTGCCATGGCATCACAGCTCATAGCAACCTCCAACTCCTGGGCTCAAGTGAGTCTCCTGCCTCCGCCTCCCAAGCAGCTGGGATCACAGGCGCCCGCCACAACACCCGGCCATTTTTTGGTTGCAGCCGTCATTGTTGTTTGGCGGGCCCGGGCTGGGGATTCAAACCCGCCACCTTAGGTGTACGTGGCTGGCGCCTTAGCCGATTGAGCCAAGGCGCCGAGCCCCATTCTAAATTATTGAGGCTCAAATAATGTTTTACTCTGATCAGACCTAACTCTGTTCAGTGTATGCATATCACCTGAACATCTCCCTCATGAGAAAGCCTTTACAATAAATTATGTTAAAACAGATTCTATATAGAACAAAAGATTGCCCATAGAATAAAATACATAAGACGGTTTCTCACGATGGACTGTCAATGGAATATAAACATCTCTTTCTAGGTGATATAGCTTTTATAGGGTCTTAGAAGAAAATTTTCAAGTTTTTCTAAACTTTCTTACAAGTTTCCTTATATAAGGAGAGAGTAGGAAGGAAGGGAGGGAGGGAGGAATAAAACCTAATAAAGTGTTATTAAATATAAATGCATTTTTATGTGTGTTCTTTATAGCTAGCATTTCCCATTCCAAATTATTGGTAGTCCCTAGCTGAGGGGAAAAGTAAGGAAATGGCTCATCCAGGGCAGTTTGGGTATGCATCAAAGGGCTAGCGACATGCTACAGCCTGGCAGTGTCTGACCCTAAAATTGCATCCATCTACTGTATTGGGGCCAAAACTACTGTATCAAATTCAGCCCAGGCCAGGAGATAGGTGTGGCAATGGAGGTTTCACCAGGATATGGAGAAAATTGTTGCTGGCCATGGGACGTCCCCAGAATGTGAGCCAGCTGGAGGCTCTTCTAGTTTACGGGGAGACGTGCCTATATCCAATCCCAGATTCTCCACTTGCTGGCTGTGTAATCTTAGACAAAACATTTTATTTCATATTGTTCCCTGTCCTTATTTATAAATCAGAGATAGCACCTTGCTCGCAGGATCCGTGAATGCAGAGTCCTTTGCACCATGCCCTACTCACAGTGAGTAATGTGAACTGAGTGCTTCCAGTAAGCAGCAGGTGTTGGGGGATTCAATAAGAGGGAAGCTGATGTTTGGAAATCCGGGCAGAGAGACAGCATCGGATACAGTCATTAGCAGGTAATAAGGCCCCAGCAATGAGCCCGGAGTTGAGGGACTCCTGGTCCCAACAGAGGATAGAAGGCTACTGCTGACATGCAAAGAGGGGCTCCAGGCTCAGAAGAAGAGAGCCACACGCAGGATTCAGTGGCTGGGACTGAATGCCAAGGAAGGATGTGGTTAGCAAAGCTGCTGGACCAGAGGACCTGGGTCTCAACTACCAGGTACAGCACAGAATGGGAGGACCAGCAGCAAAGGAGAATGGATGTCCAATCTCAAAGCAGCTGGCCACAGCTTTTGAGACCCACCAAATGCCACCCTACCCAGTGCCAATCAGCTGATGACAGGTCCTTGAGCCAGAGTAGGGGAACCTGCAGGGAAAGGTGAATGGAGTATTTTCAGTTTTTGCTTTATTTACTTTGCATATATTTGCACATGACTGAAAAACCAAAACAATAAAAAAAGGTGTATATGGGAAAGCCCACTTGCTTCCATTTCGTTCTCTGATCTATAGATCACCACCAGCATATCGTTACCTATTCAGCGTTTGTACTTTTTCACAAATGAAAACAATATACCTACATATTCTTATCCCCACCCCCTGCGATAGAAAAGATATACCACACACACAGCATATATAGCGTGTGGCTCTGTCTTTGTTTTTAATACTTGACTCTGTATCTTCTAGATTTCTCCATTTCTACCTAGCAACAGTTCTATTCTGCAGCTGCATAATTCTTTACTGTGTGGATAACCTTTTGAAAAGGAACTACTATAGCCCCAGCCAGCCAATTTGTGTTTAGTTACGTAGATTCAGTTATGTGTCCCTAGACCAGAAGCATTCTGGTATGATGAATTGGAATGGCTGGTGTCCGTAAGAAAGATGGGGAAATTAAAATCCAGACTCATGTCCTGGATCCTGAAAAGGACGTGGACTTCTCTTTCTCCTTGGGTCATCTTGACCCCCGGTCACCCTCCAGCTCCTGAGTCCCTATAGCAGCAGGCTGACCTCCTGGCCTTGACGGGAGAACATTCTATGTCTACTTTGTCATCTCGGGCTGCCACCTCCCAATTATTTACCTGTGGCATGTGGGATGAAACGGAAATTTTTTTTTTTTTGCTGTTGTTCTTGTATATATATGTATATATGTATACAAGAACCCACAGCCCTTGGTATATGAGGCTGGCATCCTACCCCCGCCGCCCCCCCCCCTTTTTTTGAAACTTAGTTTTACTCTGTTGCCCAGACTAGAGTGCCATGCTGTCAGCTTAGCTCACAGCAACCTCAAACTCCTGGCTCAAGCAATCCTCCTGTCTCAGCCTCCTGAGTAGCTGGGACTACAGCGCCTGACACAACACCCAGCTAATTTTTTTTATTTTTGAGTTGAGATAGGGTCTTGCCCTTACTCAGGCTGGAGCTCAAGCAATCCTCCTGCCTTGGCCGCCCAGAGTGCTAGGATCAGGCGTGAGCCACTGCACCCAGCTGAAATGGAAAACATTTTCAAAGACTTTTGTGAAGTATAATTAACAGACTAAGAATAAGAGCAACTGGGCGGTGCTTGTGGCTAAGTGAATAGGACGCTGGCCCCATACACTGAGGGTGGTGGGTTTGAAGCCAGCCCTGGCCAAAGTGCAATTAAAAAAAAAAAAAAAAACGGAATAAGAGGAACTATGAGAGAGTTATCCAGAGTGACTCAGGTTTGAGGAGCAGTGACCTAGGGACAGAGCCTCAAGCTGTCACTCTGGGTAGTAGAGGGCCGTGGCATCATAGCTCACAGCAACCTCCAACTCCTGGGCTCAAGCGATTCTCCTGCCTCTGCCTCCCAAGTAGCTGGAACTACAAGCGCCCACCACAACACCCGGCTATTTTTTTTGGTTGCAGCTGTCATTGTTGTTTGGTGGGCCAGAGCTGGATTTGAACCCACCAGCTCAGGTGTATATGGCTGACGCCTTAGCTGCTTGAGCCACAGGCGCTGAGCCTGATTTTTTTTTCTTCATATACATGTGTTTATTAGGTTTCCACTTTTTGCCTTCACAAAATTAAAAAGGCTTAAAATTTAATAACAATAACAATGTTTAAGATAAGGACTAGAAACAAAAATGTCGTAAAGAATGAATGAAGATGGCTCGGCGCCTGTGGCTCAAGTGGCTAAGGCGCCAGCCACATACACCTAAGGTGGTGGGTTCTAATCCAGCCCAGGCCTGCCAAAACAACAATGATGGCTGCAACCAAAAAATAGCCGGGTGTTGTGGTGCATGCCTGTGGTCCCAGCTACTTGGAAGGTGGAGGCAGGAGACTCGCTTGAGCCCAGGAGTTGGAGGTTGCTGTGAGCTGTGATGCCACAGCACTCTACCCAGGGGGACAGCTTGAGGGTCCGTCTCAAAAAAAAAAAAAAAAAGAATGAATGAAGATAAATACATTCAGAAAAGAAATCAGATGATTGTTGCATTGAAATATTAAGCAATAATAATAATGCAAAGAAAGTAAGACTCACATTGTCAAATAAGAATGTCTATTATAGAATGCTTTGACTCTGAGGTTTAGTATAGAGTCATCAGTTAAATTCTTCTTATTATTTTTTTTCTAAAGTCTCAAAAGATAGACAACTAATATTTATAAATAAAAGTAAAAGATAATTTCAAAGAACAGATCATACAAAATCTTATAGAAAATAGAAAAAGAAGAAATACTTCAAAATCATTCTACTTAATCTGAATACACCTGATACTAAAATTGGAGAAAATATATTATTATAAAGGGGAAGTTTCAAACATATTACACTTATAAATGAGGATGCAATATCCTAAACAACACTTGTTTAATTGACAAGTTGAATTAAAAATTAATGTTTAAGTAATGTACTTTGCTCAAAATTAAATCCATTTTATGTGAGAATTAGTCAATATTTTCTTTTTTCTTCTTTTCCTTTCCCTCACCCCTTCCCTCCTTCTCTGTCTGGTCTCCCCTTCCCCCATGCCCCAATGTGTCATTAATTGTCCTCATAATCAAAGTTGAATACATAGGGTTCATACTTCTCCATTCCTGTGATGCTTCACTAAGAATAATGTGTTCCACCTCCATCCAGGTTAGTACAAATGCTGCAAAGTCTCCATTTTTTAAATGGCTGAATAATATTCCATGGTATACATATACCACAGCTTACCAATCCATTCCTGGGTTGAAGGACATTTAGGCTGCTTCCACATTTTAGCATTTGTAAATTGGGCTGCAATAAACAGCCTAGTACAAGTGTCTTTAAAATAAAAGTTTGTTTTTCCTTCTGGATAGATGCCCAGTAATGGGATTGCAGGATCAAATGGGAGTGACCTAGGATTTTTTTCCAATCATTTTCAATAAACTGCTTTCAGTAAGTGTTAATATAGAAGGGTATGGGGTATGTCTTTTTCTATTCCATCTGTACTCAGATTATTAAAAGATGATTTTGAGGGTGGTGCCTGTGGCTAAAGGAGTAGGGAGCCAGTCCCATATACTGCGGGTGGCAGGTTCAAGCCCAGCCCCGACCAAAACTGTGGAAACAAACAAAAAAAAAGATGACTTTGAGTAGATGATGGGCAAAGGCAGACAGCATTTCTTGTGAGTATACGGGACCTCCTCTGTCCTCACTATTATTACTGAAGAATGATGACAGAACACACTGAAATCCCAACCGCATCACACGAGAGGAAGTTCACTTATCTGCCAGGCTCATAGTTCAACTTTTAGCCACCTTCACTGTGGAGTTTTGATATGGAGGACATATATGTATTTCCTCCTAAACATTTAAATTTAAAAATTTTCAAAGAAAAAAATAAATTAAATCAGACCTTGGCCAAATACTACAATGCTAAGACTGCATTGAATTAAAACAAAAATAGATGTTAAACTAAAGCATCTGAAAAAATACATCTCAACTCAGGAATGATTGGCCTATTTTTACATCAATCATGCTAATGATTTTATTTCTCTATAGTACTAAGTAATATCTAATATCTATATCTAATAATTTTAATAAGCTGAGCTCTTTAGAAAGAGAGTGAGAAAGCTTTTGTAATATCACATTTTAGTGATAGTATCTTTTAAAAAAATCTCAAGTTTGCAGGCCACGATGCCTTTTTGCATGTCAGTTAAAATTACATATGTGCTCTTCTTCACAAAAATCGCATTTCCCGCATGCTGTCCCAGACATCCTGCTCCATGTTGATAGCTGGAAATTATTAAATCGACCCATGATAGCTGTCCCTCAGTCTTTGACTCTTGTTACTTGGAGCAAAGAGCTTTTCTTTCATAATACCTCAAGGCAAAATTCTGCGTTTGGAGAAGTAGGGCCCCTGAGGTGGTCCCTGACTCCCAGAGCCAGTGGCAGGTGCATGGGTCCACTGCAGGAGGCTGGACCCCTCCCCGCCTCCTCTCACTCCTGCTCAGACCACCTTCCAGTATGTTCACAGGAGCAAAGGGGCTGGCACTTGCCTTAAGAAAACGTGGGTCTAGCCAGTGATTTTCTGAAATTATGCTGCTCGGGATGTGAGAAGGATTCTGCTCAATTTCCTTGGAACAATGGATTGATCACAAAGGACACAATCTCATGTGCAGAGACCTAGTGGCTGCTCAGGAAGTATCAGAGAAACCCAAACATTTTAGTCACATTGGTCCCATGCTTAGGGCAACGGGTGTTGCCCTCCTATCACTGTGACTATTTTCAGAGGCCATTCATTTGTTCCTTGGAGGATCAGGTCCTATGATAAAGCCCAGGATAAAAAAAATGTGGAGTGCCCTCCTGGAGCAGACACTCTCAGGGTGGGGACATAAATACTCACAAGCATTCCCAACACAGTAGAGGGCTAAAACAGGGATGATTACCAGTTGCTTCCCTGGCTCCAAGGTGTGGAGCTGAATGTGTAGGAGCCATGACTGGGGAAGACTTCACAAAGGGGGTGACATTTAGGCTGAGTGTTGAAAGATGGAGCTTTTACCCAGCTGTGGGGAATTGCTCGGGGAGCAGCAAATGTAAAGGCAGAGAGGAAGGAGCGAGCCTCGGGGCAGGGGACTGTGCAATCCATCGGGGACCCCTCCCAGAAGGGTGAGTGGTGAGCCAGACTGTGGGGAGCAGTGGGCGTGGAGGGGAACACTGCAGTCACAGCTCAGAGAGGAGGCTGGCCAAAGTGGGTCAGGACAGAGAGGACAAGGCTGTCCCAAGGAGCACCACGGTGAGCTGGATGGTCGTGGGGAAGTTGCCCTGAGGACAGGAGCGGGAGCTGCCTCAGAGTTGGGGCTGTGGTGAAGAGGACAAGAAGTTGGTGAAGGAAAAAGAGAAAGACTGGAAGGAGCTTCAGGCTAGGATGGTCTGAGGGATGGCGGGGAGCAGAGAAATAATGCTGGGACTCAAGGAGTCAACAGTAGCCACGACCTGGTCCATTCACCATGTTTTACAGGTAAGGAAACTGAAGTCTCTGCTAGCTGGTGTCCTTGAAGCTTCCCTCCAGCCCACACTCCTGAATCTTTTCATACCTATTTGGCACTTAGAAGGGCTTTTCAGGTGTCCTCAAATTATGGCCTGTGGGCCACATGCAGCCCACAGAAGACACTTATCCAGCCAGCCAGGTGTTTTTGCCACTGCTGCCTGTCCTGCTTAGCAGCCAACTCGTCCTGGGGCTGAGGGACAGTGAAGTGGCCCCCTGTTTAAAAAGTTTGAGGACCTGTGGCGCTTAGATTATGTCAATAGGCCTCCCAGCCCAGCTTTAACAAGGAGAAACAGAACACCTTCTTCAGGTATCAATATATGTTTCCAAAAGATTGAGGCAGAGGAATGCCAAGAAAAGACAAGTAGGTTTTCCAGAAGAACAGTCATGGGAAATCATAGGCGGAAATTCTCCAGAGGCCAGATGAGGTGAGAAATTAAAATGTGGCAGGGATTATGAAATAAAATGGAGGCAGTGGACCAACTGTGTAAGGGATTTATCCGTGGCAGTTCAGTAAGAAAGGCTATTAATTGGAAAGACTAAGATAGTTCTTATTCATCTATAGCTTTAACCTTGAGCCTAAAATTTCTAAGACTTTCATGAACTATCTCACATTAGTAAGAGGAGGGAGCCAAGTTAATGATAAATGTATCAAGGAATAAATTATAATTTGCAACATTGTTTCTTTTCCTAGACCCAGAGATGTTTTTAGTAACAATGTCGGCTATCTTTCCCTGTTATTCTACTCCTCCCAACCCTCCCTCTTCTCCCCTTCTCTTCCCTTTCCTTCCCCCAGTTTCTTCCTTCCTTGTCTTCTCTGAAGCCACCTTGGGTGAGGGTAAACTCAACTCCTAGCTCCCACCGATCCTTGTCATTACTGCCAAAGGGACCCGTATGCGGCCCCACCCAGCAGGGCCCAAGTTGCAGGGGCCTGGGGCCTGCAGCTTCCTTTCCCCTCTCTTCCCTCCTGCCTCTCACCCCTGTTCTTTCATACCTAGAGGATGTGTCGTGCTTCATTATTACCTCCAAGGTAAAAATGCTCCACAGCACCCACTGTCCTACATGGCCACAGAATTGTGGTGTCAACTTGGACCTGCCTGGAGAAGGGTTCCCTGCTCTGCCCCTTGATCTCAGCTCCTCTTTCTCTGCCCACGGGTCAACGTGTTCTGCAGTGGAGTTTGGGATTCCACAAAACAGGATGAGGATCTATCCGACTGAACTGCTTAGATGGAAAGGAAAGAACTTTTTCAATATTTAGGCATCTTTTCTATTTCATACTTTCCGCTCATTGAGATGCAGTGTGGTCCTCGGGAATATTGTGAGTAAATAAGATTTGTCCCCCGTATCACAGTCCCCATTCACTTTGGCCACTCTGCACCTTCTCTCTGGCTCCCACACCCTCTTTCTCTTTCCCTCTTCTTCTGAATCACATCAGGCTTTTGGGAACAGATTCAAAATTTGTTCATAAGGTGTAAATAACTGATGAAAGCTTAAGGTATGACTCATTAGCAGCAAATTTGTATTTTGACAAGGCTCAAAGCTTTAGGAGAAAGGAATAAAGCCAAAAGTCTTTAATGGAGAAATTTTAATGACATAGCAAGAGAAATTTGGGGGGTCGAATGGCATATACCTGGTTTTCCTGAAATCACAGGATGGGCATCTATTCTATTTAGAAATCAAAATACACTCACATGCCTGACCTCCTTATCTACTTAATTCTAGGCAACATGTTAAGTGGTGTATATAAGCTCTCTCGTTTAAGCCGTAACCCTTCACAATCATACAAAGTAGACATTTAGTGTTTCACATATACCCTGGTATATGGCGAGGTAAAGGAAATTGCCCAAACTTGAACAGCCTGCAGACGTCGCCGGGGTGCGAAGCCACCTCCTTTCCACAGACTGTGAAGCCCCACTGGGATCACCCTCTCCATGTGGTGGGGAGCAGTTTTCCTGCTTGCCTCCTGGGTTGCTTGGTTAAGGAACATATAGAACTTTAAAAACCTTTTCTCATCTTTAAAAGGCCCTGTTATCATCTTTGTTTCCCGTGAACTCCCCAGAGTTGTGTGTGTGTGTGTGTGACCTCGTAATGATGTGCCTGAAATGAAATACAGTGGCCTGGTCTATTTTCACTTTCAGCCTATGCAGGATATAAAAATAAACAGCATATGGTGAAAAGTTAATGAGATTAAAAAAATAAGTTCACTTAAAATAATCCACGGGCTTTTCTACATGTGTTCTTGGTCTGGTTTCAAAAACCACAGGAGTTTTACTACGCTTTTAGGAAAGGGTAAATATTTTGCATTGTTTCTGTTGGGGTCAACGGGAAACCAATCGCGTAGAATCAGCACTAATAATCATGTTGTTTATAAACAAGTGCCATGCTAGAATAGCACAGACTAAGACTCACTGTGATGTGCCCGCAAAGCAACTCTGCAATGCTCTCCACAGCTGTGAATCTCATGCTCACACGATGGTCCTTGAGCTAACAAGAATAATCAAGGGTCTACCTAGACAGGAAGATGGGAAATCAGAAGAGTTAGTTTCCTGAGACAGCAGCCCCTGAACACAGCTTAGGAAGTATATTACCTTAATAGGGAGACTCCATCTTTTAAGAAAAATTTCCTCTGCCTCTCACATAAATATAAAAAAGTTAGGAATCTTGTCTTTATTTTAGATAAGCAGCCACAGTCATTTCAAGTTGCTTAAATAGTGGCCAGGATTGGTGGCTCATACCTGTAATCCTCGCACTCTGGGAGGCTGAGGTGGGAGGATTGCTTGAGCTCAGGAGTTTCAGACCAGCTGGAGGAAGAATGGATCTACTAAAACCCAGAAAAATTAGCCAGGCTTTGTGGTGGGCAACCAGTAGTCCCAGCTTATCAGGAGGCTGAGGCAAGAGGATTATGCAAGCCCAAAAGTTTAAGTTGTTGTGTGCTACGATGCCATCAAACTCTACCCAGGGTAACTCTGTTTCCAAAAACAAACAAACAAAAAAACATGCATTTTTTAAATAACATAATTGTTGCTTCAGCTTCTATCAGTTATCTGCATTGAAAGAAACAATTTGCAAGTGCATGTAATACTTTTACTTACAGGTTTATGTTCAAAGCTACAAAGTTCTCTCACCAATTAAGTGCTCAGAGCCCACTGTGGGTCCAAAATTGTTCTGAGTATGGTGGAAGGTATCAGAGGGATTGAAGACAGAAACTTTGTTCTCAAGAAATTGATAATCCAGCTAGAGATAGAACGTCCTTAACAAAGTAAAGAATAGTGATCACGCACTCCTGGTGTGCCAGGAGCTGTGCTCAGCTTTGCTGGAATCATTTCATTTAATCCTCAGAAGCCCAGTGAGGTATGCACTGTCATTAATTGTGTTTCATATATGAGGAAATCAAGGCTTGAGAGGTCTTTCTAATGTCCAAAGGGTTGTTGTCAGGATTATATGAGAAACCATAATGCGTATATCAGTGAGGTTTAGATGTGGTCTACTAAAAAAAAAAAAAAAGAAAGAAAGAAAGAAAGAAAAGGGAAAAAACAAAACAAACCAAAGCAAAAAAGAAAAAAAAAAGCAGTAGCTTAAATAAGATCAACGTATAGTTTTCTTTGTCATAAATGAAGTCTGCAGGTCTATAGAGGACCCCTGAACCGCCCTGAAGCTCCACTTAAGCACATGGAAATGAAGAGTATTTTTTATAGAAATTTTACAAGTGGTTATGTGCCCAGATAAAAATTGGGGCTTCTATTACTGAAAGTGAACAGGTACTGTGTTAGGCAACCTGCTTCTCCATCAGAGGTACTCAAAGTGCTGAACACAGGATAAACATAATAAACGTTAAGTAATAATAGTAATAAAGCTCCAAGCAGCCCGGAGAGTGGTTTGGTTCTTTGATTTAATACAACTGTTTCTGCCTGGGGTTCTCCCTTTCGTAGAGGTGTGTGGCGGTGAGGGAGAAGCAGCACAGGGGCGCTCCGCGCTCCCGCACAGTGGGCTGGGGCATCAGCCCCCCCAGCTTGTCTCTCCTCTGCCTCCTCTAGTGATCCGAGGGGGTCGGCCCCTCTTCACACCTGCGGAAAGGAATTGGAAAGCCAAGTCCTCTTGGGCTCGGATGCTGCCCAAGTCTGGGCATTTCCCAACCGATGCTTCTGCTTTCTTCTCATGCCTCCTTTTAGGGACCACAAATGACAGCCATGGCCGCTGGCACATGGGAGAAGCAGGGAACAAGTGTTCACACTGGGCAAAGGTGTCCTTTATGTCAGTGACAGGAAGCAAAACATCTCTTGCAGTGATAGGAAGCAAGACATCCCAAACAGGTGGCTCTGGGAAGAGGGGCCAGTTGTAACCCATTGGTTGGGCCTCTGGATGCATTTGGTTCATTTGTTTTGGAAGGTTTTCCAGGATCAACTCACTCTCACAGATTCCTAGCTAAGAAAGAATTCTCTCAGGCCACAAAAATATATGCACTGCATAGAGTTGAAGAGTTGCCTTCAGCCTCTTAAACCACCAACTTTTCTTTAGTTGTAAAATTCGATGATATAGTGAGCAGAGCTGGCTTATTGGAGCAATGGGGGTGGGCAGAGCAAACTGGGCAGGATAGCTGCACAGGGTGGAGTGGATCGCGCAGTGGGAATAAAGGCTGGAATGTTCAGCTGTTCCACGTATCGGTTTGGGCCTCTCCAAGGATGGAGAGGAAAAGGGAGTCAGAGGTAAGACCTTGATCTTGCCATTCCTTTGCCTCCTTATCTATGACCACATTCTTTACCCCAGGCCTTTCTCATGGAGAGCCTTTGCAAGAATACGTGCAGCTCTGTGCCAGTCGGGAAATGACACCCCCTCCTCTGGTGGCTCAGCCCTATGCCAAAACTCAGTGGGTGGTGAGCAGAGCTCTGGCTAAACCACAGCCCCTACTATCTCCTTGGCCTTGCACAGTGAACAACCTGCACATCCTTACGTGGCAGACTCTTTGGGGTTAGTTCACTTATCTCCATCCCCAGGGTCCCTCGGGCCCCCATACACCTCCATCATCTCATTTGGACTATACCCTCATAATAGATGATTAGAAGAGCCATTTACAAAGAGACCCAAATTGACACTTTGGTGTTGGTGCCAGGTAATGTTATACATTTAGTTCTAAAGATACAAAAACTAGATTAAAAAATATTCATCACTTTTCTTGCTGTGAACCTTGAGATCTATTACTTAGCCCACACTGCTTGTAGGGCCCTATGAACTGATTAAAAAATAAATCTTATGGCTCGGTGCCTGTAGCTCAGTGGTTAGGGTGCTGGCCACATACACAGAGGCTGGCAGGAACTTGGCCCAGGGCCTGTTAAACAACAGTGACATCTGCAAAACAAACAAAAAACAAAAAACAAAAAAACACAAACAGACAGATGTTGTGGCGGGTGCCTATAGTCCCAGCTACTTGGGAGACAAAAGAATCGCTTAAGCCCAAGAGTTTGAGGTTGCCCTGAGCTGTGATGCCACAGGACTCTACCAAGGGTGACATAGTGACACTCTGTCTCAAAAAAAAAAAAAAAAAAAAAAAAAAACTAGTATTAAAATAAATCTTATGAGTTATTCTGTAAAAAGTATACTTGCGTGGCATTACATTTTTAAGGCTGAATACGTTGCCTTAAAAAGAATACACATTAAAATAAACTAATTTTTATGGAACCTCAATAAATGAGGCTCGACCCTAGACCCTTGGGACCTTGCCTCCCTTCTAGCTTCCCTCTGCTCTGGTGCTACTCAGGCATCCTCAAACTATTGCCCACTGAGGACATTTATCTGGCCTGCTGGGTGTTTTTGCCACCACTGCCTGTCCTGCTTAGCAGCTGACTTGTCCTGGTGCCAGCAGTCCAGCCCTCCAGCGGTCTAAGGGACAGTGAACTGGCCCCCTGTTTAAAAAGTTTGAAGACCCCATCTACATGCTGTCTTCTCAGCAGCCGAAAGGTTCTTGCCATAACCCAGATCTGATGTTGAACACCAGGTTAAACACACGGCTCTGGGGACAAGCCCTGTGTATCAGGTCTGAGGCCAGCACAGCGGTTCCCATCTCAGCAGCCTTTCCCGGCAGGCCTGCCCTCAACCTGCTCTCCTGACATTTGGGACGATCTTTCCTTCTTTGCCTGCTGGTTTCCTCCTGCTAGTCAGGGTTCAGCCCTGGCCACATTTCTTTGGGAGGCCTTGTCTCAGTCCTAGTCTACATTTGCTGTTTCCTGTGTAGCGTAGAACCCTTTATCTATCTTTCCTTTAGAGCCTGTCACTTTGCAAGTCTACATTACTGCAATCATTTGATTAATGTTTAGCAGGCATGTTCAATGGATAAATTGTTGGATTTTACTGGCCACTGTGGTGGCCGCAGAACCTAGCATAGGGCTGGGGCAGAGTAGGCACTTGGCCATTACTTGCTGAATGAAGGAATAGGGATGAGGCAGGATTTCCCCTTCCCAGCTGCTCCTTGTGGGTTGTTTTGGTGGAGAAACCTTTAGCATGCATGGTCCTTGAGGGAAAAGGTCATCTGTACCTTGGAGAAAAGTGCAGTTGAGGAGTCACCCTAGGGTTATGTTAGACGCCAGGGACAGTCCACCTCATTTTAAGTCTCATGGTAACATGTAGATGGCTCCTAGAAGATGGCGAGAGAAAAATATTGATGCTTAATTTGGGCATTTTTAGGGGCAGCATTAGGAAACAGATTCCTCAATAAAATTACGTCATATATGTAAAAAAAAAAAAAAAAAGCAAGTCTTTTGGCCCTTACCAGAACGCTGACAATAGATCTGTACAGGTGACCATTGACTCCTATAACTAGGGACAAAGCAATTGGAAATAAGCCCGGTGGAAGGTACTACATGAATGCAGGTGAGTTGTTGTTTGGGACTGCCTGTGCTTGAAAAGTAGTCTTATTTTCCCAGTCTACTTAAACTACGAATCAATGAATCATATCTGTGAAAGAGGCAGAGAATGCCCTCAGGGAAGTCACTGGAAATTCTAGAAATTTCTAGAAAGTTGAGGTGATTAGCACTCCACAGGCCTTCCCTTTGATTATTACAGATGACATCAGATGTCTACTATCCAAGTACTTATTTTTGAGGAACTAGAGTGGAGTTATCTATAAAGAGCCTTTGCCTAAGCGGCAAGCTGTCAACGACAGGAGGCGCGCAGATGACTGTGGGCACGGTGCAGTGTCGGGAAGCACTGGAAGGTGCTCAGAGATCTTCGGTGATGGCAGCATGTTTGAGGACAATACTGGAAATAAAAGGGAAGAAATGCTACCAGACATGCATTTGTCTAAAAGTTAAGGGAAATTCATAAACTAGGTCGTAATAAAAAATATTTATTATACATGATTCAGAGTGTGGACAGGTGAGGATGAGGGAAAAAGTACAATGCTTTGAATTGTAATGGGGGGGGTCTTCACTTATTTTACTCTTATTACTATGTCTCTAGAGATTTTGGACAGAAATGGTAGTAGCCTAATGTTACATTTAAGGTTCTCGAAGTCCGGCCTCAACAGTGGTGGATTGAGTGCCACGTCAGAGCTGTGTCACACTGAGGATTAAGGTAAGGTGCCTGCCAATGGCAGCCAGCAAGGCTCAGCAGCAGCAAATGCTGGGCCGTGGGGACTGCCTGAACTTGCTTCTTTACTGGCCAAATCCTCTATGATGTGGGTTGAAGGGCAGACTTAGCATGTTGAAGTGTAATTGTTTATCTCCCCTAGTAAGGAGAGGACCAAGATGATAAATAGTTATCTTTTTATTTTCAGGGTACAGCACCAAGTGGATTCTAGATGAATTTGCTGGATGATTGAATGTCGTTTATGCCCGTTCAGGTTTATTATCCCCAGAATATTTTTCTTTGTAAGCACAACAGTGCTACTGTTGGTCATAGTTCCTAAATTTATTTCAATCTTTTTTTTGCCTAGGTTGTTTTCAAATCCTACGTAATCGTTTTGCATTCTGAGTTTAGGGGCCACTGTTAATTTCCGTAGTGGCTTCACATCAAATGCTACATCCCATATCTCGCATTGACTCAGAGTTACTCACTGCCAACGTCTAAATCGGAGAAGTGAAAAGGACAATTGTTTAGTGCTTTTTTAAGTCCCTGACCAAGATCAGTAGGGAAATCCCATTAGCTCCATTCATCGCATTTCTCATAAATCTAAAAGGAAAGCAAGTATCCAAAGCTTTATTCTTTAATAGTTCTTATTTGTAAAACCTTGACAGGGCTTTATTCTAAATTGCTTCCAAATTACATAAAGAATACTAAGAAATATGAAGGGCAGTGAATCGTGATAGTTTCAGTCATGGAATAAATAAATAGAACAGTAAAAGGGGCCTAATCTGAAAGCAAACAGAATGATGGGTTACGATGAGGCAAAAAGAACAGAACCGTGGAATTCTTAAACAACCATCTGGCCCAATCCTCTTTAAGTGGGCAAGTTGAAGAGCCTTTTATTCAGTGCCCTAGAACTTATTCAAAAGGCACAGTATTTGAATATTAATATTTCCATATAGTTAAAAAAAACCCCTCTTTTGTAACCAAAAAGGAATGTTTAACAAAATAATGGGTAATCCTCTGGCTAAACATGAAGGCGTGGGGAGCGCCCTGTGGGTGGGAGGTCAGCCCAGGCACTGGGTGGCTGCCTGGCGCCTTTAGGCCTTCACCTCCGCAGCTTCTTCCTGGTTAGAGTAACTTTAATTAAAGTTTTCATTGTGGTTTGAAACTTAAGCAAGAGATGCAAAATTAAGGAATTCATCAGGAAAAGTGAACACAGGGATTCCTAGAACCTTATGTCATCAAAAAGAAACAATAAGAATGCTCATGTAGGAGAACTGAGGCCTGGAACACAAGAGGAATTCTCATCCACAGCTGAAACTGTGCTTCTGTGGAGGAAGGTGCACCTGTTTTATCACTTTACATCGGACCCCTGACAAGGGCTGTTTTGTTTATTAAGTCCTGGATTTGTCAATGAAACTATAGGAGGTTTCTACTTTGTTTTCCTGAGAAGGTGTGTTTGAAAAGGCTAAGTTGAAAAAATAAGAGCGTATTACTTATTCTCAGCAAAGATGCTTAAAAAAAGGTATTTTAGCACTCAGTGTGGTTTAAAAGACAAAACCAAGTCCTGCTGGCTTTGTGTTGTGCTTGTACAGGCTGCAGTGCCTTCTGTCTGCTTTAGGGTGTGGCATCTGCCATTGGGGAGGAAAAACTGGCATGTGTTGCCTGTTATAGAAGACTGATTTCATTGTGCTAGGGGCCTACATTTCATAGCCTTTTGGTTCCAATCTTCTAGTTGACTTGCTGAAGCAAATGGAATTAAAAAATATTTTGACTTATATGCCTGGATTTTTTTTAAGTTTCCTAATTTTCTGATGTGAAAAAAATATTTTTAAGAAAAGGGCCATAGCTGAACTTGGTGACTCATTTTCCCTTTTAGGACTAGTTATGAAAATAAGCTACAGCAGATAGCTATACTTGCAGGAATTGACTCTGATATATTTTATCAATTTGAAAAAAATGTTCTTTTATGATCATGTGTATATATTTAGTTTGACTATAAATGTCTAAAAGCATAAATATGTAATTGATTTTAGAATATATGTATATAGACACATATATACGAAAGAGACATGTATTTATATTTGCATATGAAAAACTTAAAAAATTCAACTTATGTGGTGTAATGCGTATAATTAGTATGTACTTGAATATATAAAGGGAGAAAATCCAGGAAAAGAAATGTCAAAAGGCACACTAACAAAGATGTAGTATTCTCTTGGCAAAAACTGATGAATGATTTGGCACGAATTCATCTTATGGTTCTGTTATTCTCTCTTACACACGTTTATATACCTGTTTTCCAGTTGTTTGCATAGAACTGTAATTTGTTGTTTCAACATTCTACAGTGACCCTTGGGTGTGCACCTGACTTCCCCTACCCCCAATTACTCACCAGTTTTGCAGTCACCCTTTTCTATTTATTCATATAACATATTTACACTTGGTCAAGCAAACAACACACTGTAGTAGAAATGAACTAAATAGTTTTTAGGAAACTCTTTTTATAAAAACTAAAGAATGAAATGATTTTGGAAAACCACTTTCCACCAAAATAATATATATTATTTCTGCCAGTATGACCTCTGGAAATCCCTGGTTTCAAATGCTTTTATCTTATGGAATACTTGAGTCCACACTAGTACATTGCTTAAGGTAAAGAAGCCTTGCCATTAAAAATACTCCAAATGTATCTTGGTGAGAAACTAAAAATAAAAACATTTAAAACATTACAAAGTGAGAAAACAACAGATATACTTTTTTTTTTAGAGAACAAAGTACATAACAGTCCTGCTTTAGGATTAGGATTGATTGTTTTATATTATTGATCTTTTATTAGCTATAAGGTCTGTTTTAGTTTTGTTTCACATTGCTTAGAAATGAACTCATACCAATGGGTTAACTGTGGATATTAACCTCTGAAATATGATAAAAGGTGTCATATAGATTTATCAAGACATGAGATAAAGTGTAGCTATAGAGATTATGGCACCAAGTTAAATTTTCATGTGAGAGTTGTTTGGAGAATAACATTCCACTCTACAGATCTGAGAGAGGACATCCGAGCGCTTTGTAAGGAAAATGCTCCTCTGGGAACACTTGAGTTTTCATTGATAAGCCTACATCCACATTTAAAGTGTCTTAAGAAAAGTTATATAAACGGTATCTTTGGGCATGTGCAGGTAATCGTAAACATTTATTGAGTACCTGTTGTGTACAGAACACAGGGCTCTTTGAATGAAGCTTAACCGTCACTTAAAAAGCTTTTCTTACGTTGCTTTGGAAGAAGTTGTGGGAATTAAGGCTGATGGCCCAAAATCAAGGCAGAGAGACTAACGTTCTGAAAAATTACGTAACTCCTGGGAGAGACAGTGCTTTCGCACAGACTGCCTAAATATTTTCCTTCTCCGTCGGCTCCGCAGAACCTCGGAGGCCAACAGACAACTTTGTTCCCCGGCCTTTCTCCCTCTTTTGTCTGCTCGTCAGACTCGTTTTCCACCTTTGTATCGTTCCTTTTAGACGTGAAAACAAACACCCGAACGCCCGGTTGGCAAGGAGACAGAGGCACGAGGGGAAAGTGCAGCCTCCGGCCGCCCCACGCCGCCGCGCTTGGAGCGGCGGCCCAGCCTGCCCCGGGCCCCGGCCCCGGCCCCGGCGGGCCCCGCGAGGATGCGCCGGGGCGGGCGGCCGGGCGGCGGCGGCCCGGGGACGAGTCCAGTCCGCGTTTTGCGAGTGCACAGGAGTAATCAGAGAGAAGTGGATAATAGTTGCTCCAGCTCGCTCGGCTCCCTCTCATGCCATGCTGGGCCCGATAGGCTCAGCCAGTCGTGTATTTACCCATATCCGGGTTAGAGAGGAAAAGAGAAAAGTTTCATTTAAACCTGAGCTAAAAACTTTCACCATGAAAGCACACAGCGGGAACAGGCCCAGACCGTAAGGCGTGCCCCCGGCCCGGCTCTCCGGCGGGGCCTGCGGAGGGGGAGGGGGTCGGCGGCTTCCCGGCGGGCCGCGTGGATGCGCACAGGAGGGGCCGCGGACTAAAAAGTGGGGGTTATTGTCTCCCCCCGCCCCCCGCCCGGCCTCGCCACGCCGCGGCGATCATGGCCGCGCGGGCAGCAGCGGCGGCGGCGGCGCGGGCGCGGGCAGGCAGCGGCGAGCGGCGGGCGCCCCCCGGGCCGCGGCCGGCGCCCGGGGCCCAGGACCTGGAGGCGGGGGCGCGCGGCGCGGCGGCGGCACCGGGACCCATGCTGGGGGGCGGCGGCGACGGCGGCCTGAATAGTGTGCACCACCACCCCCTGCACCCCCGTCACGAACTGAACATGGCCCATAACGCGAGCGCCGCAGCCGCCGCCGCCAGCACTAACAGCGCCAAGAGCGGCGGCTCCGAGGCGGCTCTCAAGGAGGGTGGAAGCGCCGCCGCGCTGTCCTCCTCCTCCTCCGCGGCGGCGGCGGCGGCGTCCTCCTCTTCCTCCTCGTCGGGCCCGGGCTCGGCCATGGAGACGGGGCTGCTCCCCAACCACAAACTGAAAACCGTTGGCGAAGCCCCCGCCGCACCGCCCCACCAGCAGCACCACCACCACCACCATGCCCACCACCACCACCACCATGCCCACCACCTCCACCACCACCACGCACTACAGCAGCAGCTAAACCAGTTCCAGCAGCAGCAGCAGCAACAGCAGCAGCAGCAGCAGCAGCAACATCCCATTTCCAACAACAACAGCCTGGGCGGCGCGGGCGGCGGCGCGCCTCAGCCCGGCCCCGACATGGAGCAGCCGCAACATGGAGGCGCCAAGGACAGTGCCGCGGGCGGCCAGGCCGACCCCCCGGGCCCGCCGCTACTGAGCAAGCCGGGTGACGAGGACGACGCGCCGCCCAAGATGGGGGAGCCGGCGGGCGGCCGCTACGAGCACCCGGGCCTGGGCGCCTTGGGCACGCAGCCGCCGCCGGTCGCCGTGCCCGGGGGCGGCGGCGGCGGCGGCTCGGCGGCCGTCTCGGAGTTTAACAGTTACTACGGCAGCGCTGCCCCTGCTAGCGGCGGCCCCGGCGGCCGCGCTGGGCCTGGCTTTGATCAACATGGCGGACAACAAAGCCCCGGGATGGGGCTGATGCACTCCGCCTCCGCCGCCGCCGGGGCCCCCAGCAGCATGGACCCCCTGCAGAACTCCCACGAAGGGTACCCCAACAGCCAGTACAACCATTATCCGGGCTACAGCCGGCCCGGCGCGGGCGGCGGCGGCGGCGGCGGAGGAGGAGGAGGCAACGGAGGAGGAGGAGGAGGAGGAGGAGCAGCGGGAGCAGGGGGAGCGGGAGCGGGAGCTGTGGCGGCGGCGGCCGCGGCGGCGGCAGCAGCAGCAGGAGGCGGCGGCGGCGGCTATGGGGGCTCGACCTCGGGGTACGGGGTGCTGAGCTCCCCCCGGCAGCAGGGCGGCGGCATGATGATGGGCCCCGGGGGCGGCGGGGCCGCGAGCCTCAGCAAGGCAGCCGCCGGCGCGGCGGCGGGGGGCTTCCAGCGCTTCGCCGGGCAGAACCAGCACCCGTCGGGGGCCACCCCGACCCTCAACCAGCTGCTCACCTCGCCCAGCCCCATGATGCGGAGCTACGGCGGCAGCTACCCCGACTACAGCAGCCCCAGCGCGCCGCCGCCGCCGCCGTCGCAGCCCCAGTCCCAGGCGGCGGCGGCGGCGGGGGCGGCGGCGGGCGGCCAGCAGGCGGCCGCGGGCATGGGCTTGGGCAAGGACATGGGCGCCCAGTACGCCGCTGCCAGTCCGGCCTGGGCGGCCGCGCAACAAAGGAGTCACCCGGCGATGAGCCCCGGCACCCCCGGACCGACCATGGGCAGATCCCAGGTAACCTCTGCGCCGGCCGGGCCTGCTTCCGCCCGGCGGCCTCGCCGCGCCGCGAGCCTGAGTTTCTTTCTTTGCCGTGTACTTTTCCCCTTCTTCTCGCGGGGGCGGCGGGGGCGCGGCGCCCAAAGCCATTTTGCCTGGCGTCCGCCTCGCGCCGAGGTCCGGGCGCACCCGGCGCCGGCCGCGCTGTCCAGGCCGAGGAGGGCTTCAGCGGGCCGGGCCGGCGGCCTGGGCTCCGCGTCGTCCCGCGCCCTCGCCCCCACCCCATCCCCCAGGCCCCAGAACGCGAGGCGAGATTCCAGGGCGCCACCCGCGAGGAAGCCGTTCGGGGCGGTGGGGACGGCCCGGGTGCTTTTGTAACAAAATAGGCTCTCCGGGCCAGAACGGCCAGGGGCGAATATTGACCAGATCGTCTCCGGTAGCGCCAACAATGTGCTTGAACCGGGGAAAGAATGAGGAACTTTCTCCCACCTTAGCCTCAGTACGTTCCCTCTTAGCTTCCAAGGTGCTGGCCGGGAAAATAGGTTAGCTTTGTGACAGCCTAGTAGGTTTTTCATAGTTATGTGGAGCCATTCGGAGATACTCGTTGCGGGCTTCGAGTTCGAATGTTTACTAGCAGGAATAATACTAACATTTACAACAACGTGGAGGTAAAATGTTCTAAAATACATATTGATTCGTGCCTAAGAATAGCCAGGAAAAAACCACTATTGGGCTTACGGGCTGCTTGAAAGGAGTCACCTTCAGCAGAGCAGCTATGTTAAAGGAACATATTCCGGATCAGTTGAACTTGTTTTGATCATGGATGAGGCATACATTTTTATTCAGCAAATCCAGCAAAATAGCAGACCAATGAAAATGGATCTTTGGGGATCGTATTTATTTGGATTTTCTTTATTTTGCTGTCACCCAAGCCCTACAGCGCTATTAGGAAGTGTCCTGCACTCTTGCTGTTTCTTGCTAGTAGGCTGAGCCTAAAGACTGACTTGATCTCCTTTGCAAGGTTTGGAATTTGAATTGTGGAGGTAAACTGGCTGTAATAGTCTCCAGACAGCTGCCTCTGAGTTGACATCTAATCTGCCATCTGATTGGCTCCCCTCTCACCATTGGGCATTTAGCACTGCTGATGTAAATAGAAGTGCTGAGCAGTACAGTCACAAAAATTCTTGCCACAAATAATAACTGAGCTCTATTACAAGCAGATGTAAGGTTCAATATTATTTAAAGCTTAAATCATTATGAATCATGGTTATTAATAAGAGGATTAAATACAGAAAAACATTATTCTGGTGTCCAGTATTGGGCACTTCACAAAATTCAGGTCTTTGATGACACTATTACAATATGCACATTACCTATGCCATGGATTTTAATTGTAGATTGAAATAATACCACTGAAAAAAGGAAACCACCAATTTTGCCAATTTTTTGATTTGTAAAGCTTTTATAAAAGTCCACCTTTTATAAATTCAACTATGAAAAAAATTGAATTGTTTCAGCACACATATGTTAATCTAATGTTAAAAATTTCGAGATTGTGATTTTTCAGCAAGATCTTTTGGTGATATTTAGCCCTAGAAACAAGATTTAAGCTCTTATTTCTAGTGGTTTGTGTTTTAACAATTTTGGCTGTTTAAGATGTTTGAGGATAAGGAAGTTTTAGTTAGAATTGTAATATTTAAATGAGATGAGAAAAACCACATAATTTTTGCAGAGAACAACTAGGTAAAATGGGAAAAAAATGGATATTCTTCTGAAATACTAAAGACCGTTTTATATTTGCATTTGATTTGGAAAATACAGGAAAACCCCAAGAATCTTTTTTTCCATGATTATTTTGTTAAATTTGGTAATATGAGCCGTGTTTGAACAGTTTACACAATGAATTAGGGAAACTGTATTACAAGCAAGTTGTGTTGGGTGTGTTTCTTCCACACAATTTTTCTTTCATGGATATTTTATTGCTATGAAAGTTTTAAAAATTCTAATCTGTTAGAAGGGAATAACAGTAGTTGTATACATATTTTTATTTAGTTCATTTATTTTTAGGAAGGTGTAATTTAGTAATAATCATATCTTGTCAGAGTAATGAAGGGCTGAATTTAACAAATAATCGTGTGAATCTAGGCTGGACATTGGTGCCCACTGCTTTTAAATCTTTATTTAATGAAACTGTACTTTTAAGGATAATAGATAATATATTTTTCTATTCTTGATAGAAAACCTGACAATTTTAATTTTCTTTTTTATTCACACAACTGAAAACATAGAGACGGTTTCTGTAAATAAAGCCACATCATTAATTTTAAAAAGATTTGCTTTGTCAGCTTGCTTTTAAAGGGGCAGTTTAAAATTCACATCTTTATAAACTAGAAACGAATGAAGTTAGAGGCAGATGTAGGTCCATGTTAGAGTGTTAGTTCTTAATGGTACCAATCATTTTAAGTATTTTGTTTTCTTGGAATGAGAGTGAATCCATTATGTCCTCAGTGTGACCCTTGGGGATACCTTTTTTTTTTTTGGAGGGGGGTGAAATGACAGACATGACCTAGATTCGCGAATTTCTTTTAGGTAGTTTACCATGTAACATGTGGAATGTGTCCTTTTACGTTCTTTTTATTTCCTTTTGTTTTTGGAAGGCTATTATTATTTAGTAGTTGTGATAATTATACTAAAAACAGTCATGTTCAAAATATTACTGCCTGACTATAAGTCAAAAATACTATTAAATCACCTTGCTAAATGATGAAACATTTTTGGCTTTTAATACATTTAGTTTCATTTTTGATTTTGGGAAATGGTTTCTATTGGGTGGCAACTGTTTTCGTAACTGGGAACAAAACGTGCATATATATATTGTGGGAGAAGGGTCTTTTTAAAAACTGAAATAAGCTATTTTATGATTCAGTTTGTTCTAGATTTTTGTGAGATAAATATTCAGATAGCAGTCTCCAAAGGAATATTTAGGTCTACTCATAAGATTTTATGATGTCCACATTTGTACTAAATTCTATTAATGGTGTTTTACTTTAGTTTTATAGGATGTAATACAATGTAATAAAAAAAGCATTATTTACCCTTAAAAGAAAAATGATTAGTTAGCTTGCTAAGCAGGAAGCTACAAACTGATTCCTGATTATTAAAATGTGCATGAGGTACATTATATCATAATATCACTCCCAGTGAATCTTAGGCTATCTGATATTTTTAATCTTGTAAAGAAATGTTTGTGGCTAAAATTTGTATATTTGCCAAGGGATGGATGACTGTATATGGTTAGAAGCAGTGGACTTGGTAACTGGGGTTCACAGAGAAGGCCTATCATTTAAAAAACAGAAAAAGCAAATGTAACAAAAGTGTCTGCAGTTTTCTGTTTGCTAGGTGATCTGGGATGAAATTAGGCATGACTTAAAATTGTTTTCATTGGAAATCCTGATTTTTATAGTACTTACATTTGATTTCTTTTTGTTTTTTAATCGTAACCACTCTTTAAGACAGCTATCAATTAAATTCATGTTTATATTAATACAAATCAGTGAGAACATTCTAGGGAATTAATGTATTCTTATAATGAGAAACCTTAACCTTCTTTTTTTCTTTGTTTCTGTTTGTCTATATTTAGTAATGAATTTTTGGCAAGCCTTTTTATGCTTGCTCTATTTTTTTCAACGTCATATCAGAAGTGTGTTAAGAATGTGGAAATAATGCAGATCACACTTGGACACTTCTACTAATGTGCTTAACCTGTAAATAACGTGTTCCTTTACTAGAATTGAAGAGAATAACATCTTCACACTGGTATAAGAAATTAATTCTGGTTTAGTTTGAGATGACATTTTAAAAACATAAGACAATGTAGTGCAAGACTCAGTATAAACTCATTTGGTAGTTTTACTATACCCAGACACACCTTTTAAAGAAAACAGGTGTAATTGAATGGGTCGAGTTTCCAGTTTTATTTCTTCTTAATGGACTTTATTTCTTTACAATTTGGCACAGATTATATCTAAAAAGATGACTTCTGATTTAATAGGAACACTTATTTTTCTAGGATAAACATTAATACCAATATTACAGGCAAACTAAGATGATGATCGCTTCATTTATTTAACCCTGCCCTTTCCTAGGAGGGGAGGAGTTTGATTAAAATTTGTTTGGGTTCCAAGATATTTTTGTACTCATTTTGAAGGCTGACAGGGGATGTCAAATTTGGATATATTAGCAGAGGGAACTCTAGTAGCTTTTTGCCAGTGTCCTAAATCTAGAGGCTTTTCTTGTTGCTCTATACCAGATGGACACTGCTTAGCTTGTGGACCTGTGTACTTTGATCCGTGTGTGGAAAAGGACTAATATTTCACTCATGCCATTTTCATTTTGGGGGGTGTATGTCGATTTATAACTTTGAGATGGATATTCATGTTTGCTAGAACTGTGGTGTTAACAGCAGATTTATGGAGCCAACCGGAATATTAATAAAATTTAGTTCCATTAGTTTTTTTTTTTTGTTTGCAATATTTAGGTTTTCAAAATGGATGTTATTAAATGTTTACGACACTTTACAGTGCTGTTTGTGTTTAAGGGCCATATCGACTTCTTAGCTTTTATGGAATTGGGTAATTTTTAGTTGCCAGCCTTTTCAGAGGTATCTGTCCTTGAACAGGAGGTTCTTGCAGATTCTCTGTGGGTCTGTAAAGTGGTGCTGCACACTTGCTGTGTCTGCACGCCTGAGGCTGAGGAATCCTAAGTTCTAGTTCCCTGTGGTGTGGGGAGAAGAACCAGGCAAAACTGTTCATCTACAAAGAGTATATTTACGTATCACGGATGTGGGACTATTAGACAATATTGTCTTTTTCGGTTCGGAGGCTGTTTGCATAAGACTAAGTGGTCCGTTTTGGTGTACTTGGGTGTTGAATTAAATCTGATCTAAAAACCTCATGTATTTTAGGGACTTTTTCTCTTATAAAATTGGTGAAAAGAAAATGATTTAGGTATCATTAATTATCATTACTCAAATGTCCTTAAGTATTCACTTGTTTTTCCTCATGCTAATATCTGAATGGAATGATTATATACATATACTATAGTTTTAATTAACGGTTCACTTTAAATGAGTGATTGAGTGAATTTATTACAGTAGAATATGTGTTTGCACAGTAAGTTTTCACCAGCATGTTCTATTTTCAAAGTCTTTGCCTTGGAGTAATTCTAAGAAAACTATTTCCTTGGATTTAGTTATTTGAAAAGGATCCAGTAGGCAGTTTTCAAGCCCACTTCTATGTGGCTCAGTGCCAAGAATATTAGAAGGCTACTGAATTTGACAGATGAACTAATAATGAAATTAACTTGTTTTTTGAATGATATATGTTGCCAGGAAAGAGACTGAAGTCTTAAAATCTTCAGCATATGTGGTTAACCAATAGATAGACTTATTTCCATTATTGAATTCAGGTAGATGGCAGCAGAACCTGGAATAGATCTGTCATGGCAGGATAGTGTTTTTGAATAGAAAGAGATTCAGCCTCTGCTGACCATGTTATGTGGACTGCTTCTCAGTGTGTTGCTGGGCCCCTGATGAAAGATGAATCTCAAAAATGAGATAAGTCATTTCTTAATAGGTGACTATGGAAGGCAAGCCATATTTGATGTAATCGAGAGGAAAATCCTAGACCACAGGATATTACAATATTGTAATTTTTTTTTGTAATGGGATGCTAAAAAATTGAATATATGTATGTTTTCTTATAGTAATGAACTATATACTATATATAGCATGACATTTACCATTTTAAGGCACAGGCCAGCGGCATTAAGGACATTCTCATTGGGCAGCCATCACCATAGCCCATCTTCAGAACTTTTTCTCTTCCTTTTCTTCACATTAGACTTAA
Source organism: Galagoides demidoff (assembly GCA_963574575.1). Lineage (NCBI taxonomy): Eukaryota > Metazoa > Chordata > Mammalia > Primates > Galagidae > Galagoides > Galagoides demidoff. The sequence continues at coordinate 26,713 of CAUYQV010184721.1, forward strand.
AATTTGTTAACTATTGATGGGTATTGCAAGTAAAATAGTCTCATTTTTATGACCATGAACCTCGTCGCTTCATAGTTTATCAGTAAATTCTTCTACAGATACTACATTGGAGAGTGAAGGGTGTTTTTGTTTTTATTTTTATTTAGCCTGTTACTACTTCCCCTCACTTTTAACCTGGAGGTAATCCTCATAGATTTCATCTGTTTGCAGATGTACGTAGTGTAGGTTAGGTGTTTCATTACCAGTTATGTTATTGAAAGTTTTAAAATGGTTGTTTGGAGGCTTTATAAAGTTTAAAGATATTTTGAGAGAAACTTGGGACTTTGTCGCGTGATAGGATATGGCAGTGAACTATTACCGTGATCATTTTTTCCCTTTTATTTCTCTCACTTGTTGCAGTTTTAACCTTTTAAAAAAATTATTACTTTTACCTTTTCACTATTAGTAAAAATCATTTACAGGGATACTTTTTTTCCTATCCTCACTGTGTTGGAGGTTTTGGGCACCCCCTCCCCCCAACAGTTGATGCCGGTGACGTTGTGTCCCTTTTTCATAGTGTTCTCTGCCCCCCAGGTTTGTGATTTCCCCTGATATTTTTCCTTTGCAAAACTTGAGAAATTCTTTTACGTGGAAAAATTGCTAAATTTAGATAATGGGCCTTTAATGAATTTTTAGAGGCAGCTGTGAAGGGCTGCTTCTTAGATCCTGGTTAGTCCTATGAATAGGAATTTCTTGTGTGTGTATAAAATATTGAAATTGTATTTTAACTACTATTGACGAAGATATGTAGTCATATCTTTGTCAGATTTTTTATGTACTTTTAACTCCAGATTCTACAGAGGGCAGAAAGGAAATGAACAGTTATATTAAGAGATCATATTGAGAAGCAGCCATTATTTCTTTAAGGGGTAAACATCTAGCATTTGTGTATGCTGTGATGTGTATGCTACGTGAATGTCTACCCCAGACAATCAATTGGCAAATATTTGTTGAGCACCCACTTTATTAGTCAGCCCTGTGCCAGACACAGAAGTAGCTGGGTGGGGATTGCTGCTATTTCTGTGTGCATGTCACCAAGAGACCGCTGAAGCCTGACCCACTGGACTTGGGTCATGGTGTTTTTGACATCAGTGACTTAGAACTGGCTCATTTAAACAAATAGCAACCATGTGGATCAGCAGTCTATTGGCCTGCTTTTTTTTTTTTTTTTTTTTTTTTTGGTGGGGGAGTGAATTTTGGCAAAACAACTAATTGTAGGTTGTTGTGTTATAGCTGATGTGATCTAGTGACTCTTTTCCATTTCCCCCAATCAACTACTGGCTTTGTGCCAGAGCAAAATATAGATCCACTATAGAGAATAATAACTAAAAGAAGGCAAATATAATCACTTTGAAATTTATATAGAATGGTCCTTTTTCTTTTTCTCAGTTTTCCACATTACATAGATTCTTGGAAAAAAAGTTAAAACAGTCTGTTCAGATTTAGGAAGACACTTGGATTGCTGGGGTATTTTTGGTAACTGTTTAGATAATGTATGCTGGCTGAGGAGTAAATTCAGCTACTGCTACTGGGTCCTGAAATAAACCTTTCAGAAAGCGAGGCATTGATGATTAGTGGAGGCAGTTCCAGAATTCTTAGTATCTCCTGTTTCTTTTTGAGATGGGTGTCTTAGAAGTTAAACCACTCACCATACTTCATAGCTTTATTTTTGACGTGATTGGTAATTATAAAATTCATCTAGAATTGGCATCTAATTTCTGAAATTTTAAGAACCGAATTTTGAGGTTCAGTGGCCACATATCAAAGCTGTAAACCCATTTTAATGGATTTTAAATTTTGTTTCAAGTTCTTATTTTTTTTTTATAATAAATTCACTTTACCCAATGAATTATAAATGACCTTGGAAACAGAAATGTGAAACATTACTGCTGCTGAGCAAGTGTCTTCCTGAAGAGCCGACATTTCTGAGGGAGTTGGCTGCTGTATATTAGTTTATTTCAGTGATTATGAGGGTTTATGAGAGAATAAGACTCCATCGTGAGGCATCCTGATGTAATGGAACGATCATGCCTGCCTGACCTTGGACTTGGTTAGACCTTGGCTTGTTTGTAGCCTTCAGCAGCCATCTTCTCTGCCATTTAGCAGGGGTGCTTTCCTTACCTGTCATGTTGCCTGCCAGGTAGAGTTGTTGGAAACCTTCACTCAGGGTGTCAGCGGCAATTGTCTACAGCACCTGTCTTCCCGTTGTGTGGCTTGGTTTCTTGTGCCCTGCCTGGCTCTGAAGCACTTCCGGGTGTGGCTGAGGGCAAGCCCTTGTTTCCATTAGTGAGGTGATGCCCAGCCCCTCTCAGCTCCAAAATTCTGTGCTGCTTTGAATTTTTTAAACAAATAGTGCTTAATTAAGCTATACACCACTGAACAGCTTATTAAACTACACTGGATCCCAGATATATTCAGTGAATATGAATTGATACCTGTGCAAATACACAGATTTTGCGCATTCCACTGTAATTTCTCTTACAAATTATAGTTTCATACTGACTGGGACTCTTGCTCAACAGTTATATAAATTAGTATTGGCTTACCAGTAGATCTAAACTGCAACCCCATTCCATATCACATCCTTAATTAGCAACTTCTGTTCTCTGGCCAAGAGTCATTCCTTTCTTCTGCCTTTTAAACCTTTCCACTTTGATGATCTGCAAATATCGTGACAGTGATTTTTAGGAGAACGACTTTTTGCTAAGTAATGTAGTTTCAAAAATTTAAACCTAGGCTTCTTGGAGCTTCTGGGAGCTACACTTTGGTCTCTCATTAGCTAAGTAACTTGTTTTTGTGTCTGTTTCAACTTCATTAAATATATGGTTTAGATTTGGCCCTTAGCTAAATTGTGATTTACTAAACATGGAGTTTTAGGGCTGCTTTCAAATAGTCAAAACAGGGAATGTCAAATCTGAGAATGCCAGGGGCATGCCTCAAAGTATGTAGAGAAGAATAGGTTTTTTTTTTTTTAAATGCTGAGATTATTTAAAAAACTATGAGAGATAAAAGTTAACTCTATTATGAACAAATACTTGCTGAGCACCACTTGGTACTTGAGATACAAAGAGTAAATATAACATATCCATAATTTTCCCTGCTGAATTATCATAGATTCCTGGTGCTTTACAAAGTGGAAATTAGAGTAAATGGCTACATTATTCCTCTGTAGTTCATATGCAGAAAAACTATACCCCTCCAAGTAAGTGGTCTAGGAAATATTTAAAGATTAGTTGATAATGTATCCAAACTGAAAGTATCTCTATGAATGTATTACTTCCAATATTATTTGCAAAGAAGTCTGTTCCCTCAGTGTTCACAGTTTGATGTGGAAGGCCAGCGAGCTGGAGATTGTTTTTTGATTCTATGATATGGATGAGAAAGCGATCCTAATTGGATTGGGTTTTGGGTGTCATTCTTATGGTGATTTTTCTGCTATAGAAATGGTTTCACATTATCATTGGCTGGATTTGATATTTAGTTTATTGAACTTCAGTGTTTTGAACAGTTGCCTTCATGTCAGGGCCTGGGAACTATGGATTTTCTCATCATAGCGAGAGCAGGGGGGCCCAGAGGTGGGTGTGTGTGGAAAGCCTGCTGTGCCCAGCACCGTGGTGGTGGGTGGCAATATCTGCCAGAGCAGTGATCACTCTCTCAGCATCATGTGGGTGGGGGGTTGGTGTCAGGGGAGCACTTCCCATAGCTGGGTGGCGTGGGGCAGGAGCAGGAGACTTGATACTCAGGACTTGGTGGATAAAAGCCTTGACTGCGAAGAGGCCTGGAGATAAGGGCTGGGGCCAAAGCTCCCAGGATGAAGAACCCGGGAAGATTGCACATCTACCAGTTAGTTTAAAATGTTAATTTAGTAGGCTGTCAGTCTCTCCTCTCAGAACAAATAGGTTAATATTAAAAACTTATTTCTAATCCAGATCATTTCAGTTTTTTAATTGTCCGATATGTTTTTACTTTCTCCAGTGTTTATGAAAAGTAAGTTAAGTTGTTGAACAATTCTAAATGATTTTCTGTAGTTTTCATACTTTTTTTTTTTAATCGATATAGTTTCTAACTGGTAAGGAAAAATAAATCTAGATCTATAACTGAAGAATTTAACTACTGTTTACATTTAGCGAACTTAGTGTAGGGGCATGGTACCAGATAAGTAGATATCCAGAGAATATATGTAAATGGTAAACATTTTGTTCATTGCTTAGTGTGGAGGGATGTCCTTAGATTACCGAGGAGGTACCTATTGGTTATTAATTTAATTAAGGAGGTTTGTGGGAGATTTTTATTTTATTTCATCTAATTAGAAATATGGATTGGATAACTCTGATCTCATAAGCAATCTAAATTTTAAGTTGAGGGAAATTGATGAAATGGATCTTTTGCTACTACTTTATTTTCTCCATACATGAAACATGTAGTTTATTATCGTTAACCGTTGAAAAGTTTTTACAATTACAGTCACAGCTGTTAAGACTTTGCTGGGTTTGAGTATCTCCCCACCCCCCTTAGTGCCAACAACCAAAACTTGCACTTGGCTGAGGCAGAGATGGTCTCGGGAAGGTGCCGCGCTCTCTGAACCTCTTGGTTTCTCCCTTTCATCATGTGTCCCCTATCAGGGGCAAGACTTTGTCCCTGCTCCTCCTGGTGGTGTGAGTGGCAACCAGGAGCACTGTAAGCCCTGGTGTTTCGCTCTACAGTTAGTGAAGATGGGCTGGGAAAAGCAGTTTTCATTGGGTAAAGTGAATTTATTATGAAAAAACAAGAACTTGAAACAGAAAATTTAAAGGCCATTAAAAAGGATTTACAGCTTTGATATATGGCCAGTGAACCTCAAAATTTGGTTCTTAAAAAAAAAAAAAAGCAGTTTTAATTTTGTCTTTTTTGGGCATCAAGTGCCTGTATCACTGTATTATTAGTGAGGGGGGAAGGAATAATGGAGGCAAATGGAGAAGGTGAATTTTATTGAAAACAGTTATATTTGAATAAGTTGAAGGAATACGCTTTTTTAGCCTTTCCTGGTCTAAGTAGTTTTATGCTTTATAGAAAAATGAATGCAAAGAACTTGTAATCAGCTGTTAAAATACTCAAGCCAACTGGTGTCAATATGTTGAAATTTTATTCTCAGTGCATCCAGAAATCCATATAAATGTATTTTATGAAGAGAAAGATGCATTAGCATGGCTAAAGCGGCCAAGCTGAAATCTGGATCTGATTTGCATATGTGGTATTTTTGAGGGACTATCAAAGTTTCACACGTGAAATAAACTAGGTAGTGTGTAAGACATCACATGATCAAAATATTTTTCCCCTTGCTGTTGCCAGAAGCTATCTATTGCTTTTCAACAATCTTACTTGTTGGGCATCATGCCAGGATGTTTAAGACAACCCCTTACGTGAGCTGTTCCATTCTTAACCTCTTTGACTGAAGTGCTGTGACCTTCACATATGTAGATTAGCCATGTGCTCTGTGAATTGAAACTTGCTGCCTCAGGAAGAAAGGGTTTTTCTTTTTATTCCACTGGGAATTTGACAGCCATTCATCCCTGACCTGGGCAGAGGTAATGCAAGGAAATTGGATTCAAATGGAACGCGGACAGATAACACGGGGAGGCAGTGTGCGCAGGCCTGCGAGCTTTCCACCTGCTCAGGATGAAAATGCAGCGCTGTGGGGACTGTGCAGATGTGGGATCTGAAGGGAGGCAGATAGGTAGAGATAGATAAAGGCCGCAGTTCTGGAATAAAGTCCTTTTATAAAAGGAAGTGGTCAGTATGGGCATTGCTAATTAATTTGTCTGTACTCTTGGCCTTCCTTTCCTACCAAAATTTTGGAAATCTTTTTTTGAATATTTGTTTCTTTCTTATTGCTGCTTGAGAATTAAATACTTTCATTATACCATTGTGGACAATCATGGGCTTAAATACGTTTAATTTAGACAAGCCTTTCAAAAGCAGAAGTCATCAGAAAGTTGGCAGATGAATGTACTTATGGCCTGTGCCTGGAATTTTGAAATGAATTGTTGATTAGAACTTTACTTGTGAGAATTCTTACTCAGTTTTGAAATGATTAATAAAATTAACAATTTTTGTATTTTTTATTAAAAAACATTTTTAAAGGATGTCTATTTTTGCCTTGCTAAACATACTTGGAATTAAGGTGAAATTTAGCATAAATAATACGCCTGGTGCTTAATTGGGTTGACACGCCAGAGAATGCAGAAAGTTCTCATCATAAGGGTGGTAGGTCTGAAGTGGTACTCTAGTTTCTTAGCAAAAGGAGGGGTGATTAGGGCTGTCTGAAGTTCATGAGTGCTTCTGTGTGGCTTTCAGAGCTGAGCTTTTCCTGTGTACATTAAGGTTCACGAAATACCATGGGTCCAAGTGCCTGTCAAAGGCCGTGTGGGAGGTGTGGCAGACACCTGGCTGTCTCTGTGAGATGTCCCAGGTTATTCCTTGGGGTGTCTGTGTGGGGAAGGTGCTTAATGGGCACAGTAGAATAAGGGAGAAGGAAAATTACCCTTTGACCTGAGGAAGACTTGTTTCTTTTTCACATGAGAAAGGACTAAGGGAAAAGTTGGGAGAAGTATCTCATCACAGTCCAGTAGAGCTTTCATGGACTTGGGTTGTCATGGCAGGTGGGAGGAGTGGTAGTCCACAGGACGCAGGACAGGCAAGTCTCCAGAAGCTGAGCAGCAGGGAGGATGGGCAGTGAGCACGCCCAACTGTAGGGGTGAGGGCGAGGAGGACTGGCCCGCACCTGGGAAGACAGTGTCGTTCTGTGATTGGAGAAGCAGCAAGGCAGGTGTGTAATTAATTAATGTGAAGGTGGTCAAGTGCAGAGTGGTCCTCCTGGGAAAGCAGGGTGCACGGTGTGAAGGCAGTAGCCACCTGGGTGAGACAGGCAGGACAGATGTCGCCAGGGAAATGAGTTAGCAGCCTTGTTGCATGGTGGGTGTTTTAGAGCAGTGATTTTCAACCTGTGCACCACAAGAGGACCTTAGGTGTGCCATGAAAAATTTCAAACATGGTTAAGTAAATTATTTTCAAAAGAAGTTCAAAGCACAATAAGTATATGTGTGTGTGTGTGTATTTTACTCTCATTTCTTACTCTTATAGTTTAAGTGTGCTATGGAAGTTTAACTCCAGGTTCAAGTGTGCCTGAGATAAAAATGGGTGAAAACACTGTTTAGAAGGTGGCCTGCACGTGGGGGAACATGAAAATGGCCTCTCCTTCTAGTCAGGAGTGATGGTTAAAGCCCTCATGAATACACTGCTTCTCATGGCCAGTTTCCTCTCCTGGCCTCTCACATAAAGAAGTAGACTCAAAAGAGCCACAAATAATATAATGAAAAGCAACAGTAGTAATAATAGCTGCCATTGCTGGACACCTGCTGTGTGTGCAGCACATTGTATGTATTATCTGCAGCCCTTCCACAGTCTTGCCAGTGGCTCATCATTATCCCTATTTTATAGACAAGTAAACTGGTAGAATTAGGAACTTTGTGCACTACCCATGTTTCTCTGATGTTCCATTCTTTCCACTAATCTAGTGTTTTTGAAACCCACTGTGCCTCAGAATCACCTGGGGAGTTCAATGGGGTCTTCCAGTCCCTGCCTCCAGGCATTTGGGAGCCCTCAGCCTGTGGCATGGCCTGGAAGCTCCCTTCCTCCTTTCAGAGAGGTCACTGAAGTGCTGCAGGTGAAATTTTAATAAAGAGACTTCATATGTTATTATTAAGACATCTAAAATTACATTTCTAATTAAGGAGCTTTTGGTGTATTTAGGCTATTATTACACAAAGAACAGGGCAGGAGGGTAGCCGTTGAGTTTTTCTGATAATGTTACTGGACATTAATTTATTTTCAAGATCAGTTTGTGTACCATGGTCTGGGTTAGTGCTTCAAGTTATCAAGGGAGACTGTGAAATAGGTTGTTGATATTTAAAGAGAAACAGGTTCTCCTTTGTCTGGACCTATTTCATGTTGAGTAAGGAGTGGGACAGTGTTGTCCAGCCCATAGTCGGTGCTTACGTTGTTTGGATGAGAGACGGGATGAGCCGAATGGACAGTGTCTCAAGGTCCCTTGGTGTTACAAGTCCAGAATTCTGTGCATTCAAGTAAGTATGAAGGGGGAGTGAGGGAAGGCAGGCTGGAAGATGGGAGAGGACAGGCAGCCAAAGAGAGAGGATTTTAGAGTAAAAAACCAACAAAGTAAAATTTTTTTTTTTTTTGAGATGGAGCCTCAAGCTATCCCCCTGGGTAGAGTACCATGGCATCACAGCTCACAGCAACCTCCAACTCCTGGGCTTAAGCGAGTCTCCTGCCTCCGCCTCCCAAGTAGCTGGGACCACAGGCGCCTGCCACAACGCCCGGCCATTTTTTGGTTGCAGCCATCATTGTTGTTTGGCGGGCCCGGGCTGGGGATTC
>CAUYQV010184723.1:0-21202 GCA_963574575.1 Galagoides demidoff
TGTGGCGTTGAGAGGCACGAGCTCAGCCTTATATTAGGCTGCTGGAGAAGGCAGACAGGAGGCATGCGCGTTCTATCACGGATCCACTTACTCTGACTCTCTTCTCCTGCCTGCGAAATGCCAGCACGGCGTCTCTGCTGAAGATTACCAAGCTCTGCTAAAGACTGAGAGCTATCTGTTCTAAGAAGACTGCTTTACTCTCTCTAAGATACTCTGTCTCTCTCTCTTCAGTTAAAGTAGATAGCCCTCAAGCGCCTAAGAGAAACTGTTCCTGAGCAAGGGAGCTTAGTGGTCCATGTCCATGAACCTGCCTAAGCTGGGCCTGAGACCTGGCCGGGCCTGAGACCTGGCCATTCCTGGGCCCTGACAGTAGACTAGAGAGAAATTGGAGACCCCACGCAAGAAATCGAAAATGGCTTCTAGGATCTCAGAGCCATCCCTGGTGGAAAGCCAGCAAGAAAAAAGGGACCTTGATAATGCACCTGTAGGGAAGTTAATTGTGCCAACAGAGCGAAGGAGCTTGGAAGTAGAGCTTTTCCTACTGGTGCTTCCAGATGAGGACGCTGATGACCAACTACTCATCTCACCCTTGTGAGAACCTGAGCAAAAGACACAAGTAAAACATGCAGGAGTCCTGACCTGCAGAATCTCTGATACAATATATTTCTGGTTTTCAGAGCCTATCAATTGTTTGAAACTTATTATGCAATAGAAAACTAATACATCCATTATAGAAAAAAAAGAATGGTTTAACTTTTCCCTAGAGATGGAAGGACATAATTATTTGAAATTGTTTGAAAAGGCAGTACTTATCTTTCTTATCATCATAATTGGAACATTCTCTGTACAGTCCTCAGGTTGTCAAGTATCAGTCCTTTCTGATAAGACTATTATAAGAAAGAAATTCACAGTTATATTTTGTAAGTGTAGAGCCATTAACTAGTCTTTTGTGTCAGGGAAGTAAGGATGGATGAGCATTTATGTAGCCTGCATTATTGATTCTACATTCCCGAGTTTAAGTTTTCTTTAGTGGCAATTGGACAATTAAACAAGTGGTTCAGATGTTTGTGTGAGCTCAATGTAAATACCTGTAATGCCAAGTTTTGAAATGGTATTAAGTGAAATTATAAAACCTAAGAGTGAAAGAAAATTTTAACTCTAATGGATAAATGTAGAGGTTACTGTGTCAGTCAGGAAAATATAAGTTAATTGCAGCAGCAATCTTCAAATCACAGTCTTACAAAGTGGAAAGGTTCAATTCTCACTCAGACCTCTGTCCATTAGGGCAGGCCGGAGTTGTTCTCTAAAGGCTTTATTTCTCTGATTTCATGTTTTCTGAGACAGGGAATAGTGACTGTGGTCATCATGCACCACCTCTCGAATCCGCTTCTGCTTGGAACTGACACATATCACTTCTCATGTTCCCATGTCCTTACCTGAAACAAATCATGTAGCCTGTATTCGTTAGGGTTCTCCAGGGAAACAGACCTAATAGGATCCACATATGTGTGGTGTGTTTGTAGAAACAAAGAAAGAGACACAGAGAGAAATTCATCATTTTAAGAAATTGGCATTACCTGGCTGTAGAAGTGATAATGTACTCAATCTATCATACTCAAAGCATAATGACTTGAGTGTTTATCTCACCTGGAAAATATTTTCACAAAGGCATCTCAAATAGTATCTGACCAGATTTCTTGGCACCCCAACCTAGCCAAGCTGACACATAAAATTAATCAGTATGTGGCCATAACCTAACTTCTAAGGGAGCAAGACAATGAATGCTACCATAGATTTGATAGGTAGCAAGCCAGCAATATTTGGTTTATAGTACTAAAGCAAGTTGGAACAAGACAAAAGACTGGTGAGATCTGTTTTGCCATGGAAACTCTTTTCTTGAACAAGATTTTAAAAACTGGAAACTGTTGAGTCTGTTATTGGGATGACAAAATAAATTAAGGTCAAATATCTAATGAGGAGCTGGAGAGGTTTTTGGCATACTGTGTAACTATCTAGCCACAAGGACAACGGTCTGCCTATTCCATTTCAACCATTTTAACAAAATACCTTAGGGGCAATTTATTTTTTAAAAATATTTCTTATAGTTCTAGAGCTGGAAAATCTAAGATCAAGGCACCAACAGATCTAATGAGAGCTCTGTGTCTAATAAGACCTCACTCTCTGCTTCATAGCTGGCGCCTTCCTGCTGTGGCCTCACAAGACGGAAGTGATGAACAATCACCCTTGGGCTTCTTTTATAGAGGCAATCATCTCACGTAGGAGGGCCCTGTCTCATGACCTCATCACCTCTTAAAGCCTGGCCTGTTAATGCTATTGCATTGGAGATTAACTTTTAATGCATGAATTTGGAAAGGACGCTGCTATTCAGACTATAGCACAAGCCCAAGGTTTATTTGAAGATCTCAAGGTCATGGAATTGAGCAAACAAACTGGGATTCAGAGGAGTATGTAATACTTTCACTCGGAGATTCTAAGTGTCTTCAGTATAATTGGCAAACTCAGTGGCAGCTAACATCTCTTCCTAAGAAACTATAAAGCTCCTCAACTAAGATTAGTCTGCTTTGTGGTGGAAACAAATGCCCTTTTGCACTTTTGCATAAGGAGGAAAATAATGTCCTGGGTCTTATAGTATCAAAGGTTTCATTTTTTGTTGCCTTTTAGGGTTTGATATTTTTTTCTCTTTGTGTAAAGTTTGAAGATGGTAAATTGAAGCACTTCAAAAATGTCAAGACTTTATAAAAAGTTAAATAAGGAAACACATGTATAACATAAGTTAATTAGGTTATTTTTTAAATTTACAGAAAGTACTATAATCACCTTTGTATATTTTTTATGGTAACATTTAAAATATAATGTATATTTAATATAATTTGTATATTATAAATATACAAAAACTATATTATATATTTAATGCTATTAAATATAACATTACTAATATATACATATATGTTTCAAAAGGGTAAAGGAAGTTTTGTAATCATAGCTTTTTCATTTATTTGGAAGACTTATGGCTTTACAATTATGATTTTCTGTTGCAAAGTAGTTTTAAAATAATTATATTTTATAGTAATATAAATGCACTAAAAGCAAATAACCAACCTACTCCTTACCAAAATCTGCGAGTACAAAGGCACAGAAGCAAGGCTTTGCATTAAAAATAATTTTTCAATCTCTCAAAATTCTTACTGGAGGGAGTCATATCACATTGAGTAAGTTCATACTCTACCACAAATGCTAAAAATCCATTTTATTCCTGGAGGCGATCACAGAAAAAGAGCTCGGTTTTAAGACCCCTATCACAAAGCTTTTCTTTTTTCCTTTCATGTTTCAAATCCAAAATGATAAATTATAGAAACATTCTACCAGTCTTTAACAAAAGACCCATCCACAATATCATGCGTAGAAATATCCTACAATCTCTTTTATCACAGTGTACACCTTTAAACGTCTTTCCAAGCGATTAGTCACCGCTATAGGGAAACTCTAGGTAGAATTTACAATCAGTACTGACATACTAGCATGTCATGTGAGAAGCCACCTGGCTCTGCTCTGACTGCACCCACCCCCACAGAGTGGGCTGTGCCGCCATCCTCTCACTCCGAGATTCCTGCAGTTGCCTCTTCACCAGGATCACTGGGGCCTACCTAATGTCCATAGAGTGGTCAGAGTGGCAATAGAGTGGTCAGAGTGGCACTGTTAAAATCAGAGAGATCGTATCATTCCTGCACTCAAAACCCTTCCAAAGCCCCTCAGGTCTTTAATTTCTCTAGTCCCTCTGCCTGGAATGCTCTTCCCCATATCAGGAACAGCAAATTCCCTCACTGAGATGAGTTGCTTGCTCTAATGTCACATTCTCAATAAAGCCAAACCTGACCGCCCTGTGTAAATTGCCCTCAATCCTGGCTCTCCCGTTTCTCTTACCCTGTTTCACTTCTTCTTTAATCCATAATACTCCTGTCACTGTCTACTGTGCTTTACAGTTTCCTCATTTGTTGTTGTCATCTTCCTCCATGAACAAATGACTGCAGTAAGTGGTGAATGGACTTGGGGGCTGTTGGCAGGAGCAAGTCTTAGTGAACCTTACAATAACATTGTAATTAATATTAAAACATGAAATGCAATACTAATATTAATTTTTGCTTTCTGCATTGAACTCTAACCACTGCTTATCCAAAGTAGGTAAAATGTCTCCTGTAGCTTGTTATGTTTTGGTGTGTGGTAAATGATGACAGGCGAAATTTCCATCCTTTACAAAGTATTTCTATAAGAATTGTTATTTTTGACTTGGCAATAACTTCATGAAACAAGTAAAAATGATTAATCTATTTTGTTGAGTCAGAATTGCAGGATTTAAGAAATAATGAGCTTAAGACCAAACCAGCCCAGTTATTTGCTCCTGGCTCAGTACCTTCTTCACCATCTCTAACAAGTGCCGCGTGGAAAAGTCCTATTTGTGTGAGACCATTCACAGGCCTTCTACCACCGCCAAGGCAAAGTGTTTAGGCTTGCCTCACATTCGTGGTTCACAAACTGCAAATGGACCTTCAGGGCCCTCTTTCATTCTTTAATATTTCCCAGTGTTAATTCTTTAGTTCATGCTGATGGCATTACAGTATAAAGTATGTGTAGCAGGGGTCCAGTGTGGTGTGTATGATATGATTCGCCCTAGATTCTTTGCCTTTTTTGGAACTGAAACCCAAGCGTGGAGTAGTGAATATGCCCATAAAGCCCTTTCCTCTCAAAAGTTTTCAATTTCTCATTTCTACCTCCCTCCTGGTATGTCTGCTGTATGTAAATTTCCACCTGGGCATAGCAAGAGAATCATAAACAGACCATCACTGATGAAGGTATTCAAATTCAAAACTTATATATTCCAATATATAATTCAAATACCAGCAAAGGATTGTAATTCTCAAATTGGCTGTGCTGTAAATAAACACCACACAAATTAGTAAGAGGAAAGACACAATCTGAGTCAATTTTCTATGGATACTCTAAAATTAGCAAATTAACAACTCCTTGGATGTAGGTGGCTAGTAGAGCCAGTGTTCCTCAAAACACATGGGCAACTGTAGCAATACAACCATTTTACCATGGACCGAATCCTGCTGCAAACCTAACTCCTTTTTGTGGGAGGTAAGTTGGTGATCTCTCAGGAGGGCACCTCACTGCAATCCAAGGAAAAGCACAAAGTTCTGCCATCCCTGGGGATCATCAAGAACACCAAAGATGAAAGGAGCCCAGAAGTGCCCCAGGCAGGTCAAAGTCTCTAAGACCATCCCTGCCTGGAGAATCAGCAGGCAGGCAGGCAGGCTGAGCACTTTGAACTGACTGGCAGTTAGATTAGGAAACCCGGCCTATTTGCCCTGTGTGTATGAAACTTGTTTTCCCCTCTCCTTTCTGAATATATTATCTGCCCTTGTTGACAACTCATTATCATGTGTTCCAACACCCAGCCATTTCCTCTTTACCCAGTCTGCCTGGGGACTTGGGATTCTTCTAATCCTATTAGAATGTGGGCACCTGAACATTTTGCACGTACACTCTGTGTTGGAGATCAGTAGAAGGTTTCTGAGAAGTCAGAAAGTCACTGCCTTGGCCTACGAGTCAAGGTGCGCCTTTCCCCAGGCTCTCTGACGCTGTGCATGAAGCTGGTGTAGAGTCTTCTGATTTTCTTCCAGCATCATCTCCCCTGTTGACTCTCAGTCTAGGCCGGGATCCTCAGTGAACCCCACACCTTTTCTTACTGTCAAGATTCCTTGTTGTGGTCCCTGAGCACATGCCCATCAGCCCTGTGCAAGGAGATGATTTTACTCCCCAAGTACACCCAAGGTGCCACCTCAATTCTTTGAAAGCAATTAACCATGGAGCTTAATAAAGAGAAGAGAAAAGTGTCAGGATACTAAACAGACATCTCTCATCAATCCTACGGTGCGGCTAGGCTTGAGGCTTGAGATATGTCAGGAAAGATAGCCTGGACTAGGAGTTAGGAGGCCAGAATTGTACTCCCAGCTTTGTAACTCATCCACCCCATGGCCTTAGCCCCGAGTTCCTCTCTTTAATTTGTAAAATGAAAGGTGGACTACAAAATTGCAAAGTTTTCTTCAGACTCTAATCCAATTAATCTGTGCTCTGGCCTAATGAATTCATGGTTAATCCTTCGTTGGTAGGTTCTGATGAAAGATTTTCCACCATAAGAATGCACCATAGGCCTGAAGTTCTGACAATGAGCTAAATGCCCTGCACCAAATTAATGCTTTACAGCCTGACCTCCATGCCACCCTGGGAGGCCAGTCTGCCTCTCTGCTTTACAACTGAGAGCAGCCATCTCAGGAGGAACTGGCCAAAGAATATTTGCCTTCTAAGGCAGATCTCTCCTTTCATTCCTGGTAATCACATAGTTGCTCATAGTAGGATGCATCCTATGTCAGATCTCATGAGATGACAGTTCCAATGGCCATTCCAAAAAAAGTGTTCTACAATTGCTTGAAGTGTGGACTAGGTACGAGTTTTGGCACACAGCTTTCCAAAGGGAGTACTTTCAAGGTGACCGAAGTGATATTCAGCAATGAAGTGGAAGGGAGCACTTTTTCTAGGATGAATTCGCAAACTTAATTGTACTGCCTCATATGCCATAAATATTCATTTTCTTCCATGGGCTCACTGATAACTCCTTTGAATACTATTCCAGCATGGTTCCTTTCTGCTTTACTGAATTTATATACCACTATCAATACGTAATATTCAAGTTAGAAAACTATGGAGCTTTTTAGAGGGTGCTTTTAATTACACTATCTCACATCCAAAAATTCATCTCTTTGTACACCTGGATCAAGGGAATAATTGAAATGTAAAGCCTTCAAAGCATACAAATTACAGTTTTGAATACTGTTTAAAAGTTGTATCCAATGACATTTATTCACATGGTAAGTAAAAATAAACAATTTTTGCATCTTAAAAAGCTCTGAATGTCTCCAAGGCAGGTAATAAATTCAGTGGCTCCTTATAATGCATAAATGTACTAATAATATTTGATACCTATTCTTCTAAAGAGAAAGAAAATACATCGATACCTTGAGCAGTAAAAATGAAACTCCTTCACTACAAAGTTAGTCAAAATGAAATCAAAACAAAGCAGCTGACACAAATGCAATAACTAGAATCCCCAAGGAGGCTGCAGAAGCATATTTTAAATGAAAGTACTTATTGGTAAAATAATTTAAAAAGCACAGATGTATAATCCAGTTGTGCATGTGTGTGAGAGAGAATGTTATACCAGCTGCAAACTCCTGCTTTGTCTTATTGTTTAAGTTGATCATGATGGGATAAACATAATTTTGTAGGCAGGTCTGACAATTAAGTTCACCAATTTATCCTAAAAAAAGTGCTCCATACCTCATTGCTGAATATCAATATGGTCACCTCCAAAACACTCCCCTTGGGAAGCTGTGCACTGATGCCAATGCCTAGCTCACCCTTCAAAGCAATTTTGGAACTCTTTCCTGTAATGATCATCAGAGCTGTCATTACAGGAGGTCTGACCATTAAGTTCACAATCTCACCACCGTGCGCTTGTGTTGGCAGCACTGTGCAAACAACTCAGTAAGATTTCACAACCTTGATATGTCAGTGCCTCGCAGCTGTTCTCTGGTCCGTGTGTGGGGCTGCCTTGCTGAGCGGTATTTGTTTTGTTGTGAGTTGTTGTGTGCCCTATGATAACAGCTTTGATGATCATTCCAGAAAAAGAGTTGCATAATTGCTTTGAAGGGTGGACTAAGTGCTGGTGTCAGGGCACAGCTCCCCAAGAGGAGTGCTTTGGAGGGGACCATAATAGTATTCAGCAATGACGTATGGAGCACTTTTTCTAGGATGAGTTCGTGCATTTAACTGTCAGACTTCTGTATATTATTTAGGTCTACATAGAAAATGACTCGAGGGAGACTTATACCATTTTCTTTCTCATTGTCTAAGAAATAAAAAGTAGTTCCTTTGCAGGGGTTTTCTTTTATCCCATCCTCTTTCAAAATATGTGTTTTTACTTCCTAGCCTGTAGAATAAAAAGTACCAAGCCAAATGCCATGAGGCAATGCTCCGTACCATCATTTTTCTTTTTCCTTTTCCAAAGAGAATTTCTACGACTGGACTGTCAACAATGAAATGTTTGGGGGAGAAGGGCAGTTTATTTTTAAAAGTTTACTGGCATTGCAAAGCCAAACTAGTTACTTGACATTATTATTTTTAAAGTAAATCATTCAAGGTTTAGGTGGGAATGGAGGCCACAGCCTCAAGTATTTAGCATTATAGGAAAAGTCAGCAGTTGTTTGGAAGCCTAGATCTAAATTTATGTCCCCCAGAGACCTGGCTGCTGAGACTTGTGGGGATAATGTGCTATACACAATTAGAAGTGAAATTATATTAAGCAGGTGTGAAGAGAGCTGGGTAACATATTGACCCGGCCCCTGTGCCTTGTTAGTAGTGATTAACTTAACAATTTCCAAGGAGGGAGGAAGTCTTGAGGAAATGGGATACATCACACACTCTCCTGCAGCTCCTTGGATTGTTTTCACCACCTGGCATTTTGCTCCCTTATCCAATTGAAATCCCCCATCCACCTCAAGGTCACCTTTGTCTATTTCAGCTTCCACTCAATTCTTATTTCTAAAGCTCAGAAGGCCTAAAAAGTGCATTAGCACTTTATCAATTGCTTTTGTCTTGTTGGCTTACAGTTTATGTCACCTATGTTGGTATGTGAAAATTCTTTTTGAGATTATACTTTTACCAGACCTCATACAATTACTCAGCACATACTAAACATGCAGCAATTAATTATTAATTTGCTCTCTAATATAAGAAGGATCACAATAATGGAGCAAAATCTAAACATATATACCTCAATAAACTTTATATTATGAGGTAAGAATAATTACAGGTACCCTCTGGGTTGTGGAACATCTAATCTCTCTACCATGGGCTGCCACTGGGCCAAAGCATTTCCTTTAGATGCCTCCGAGCCCTCCCCCAAAGCCAACAGCAAAACAGGGAAGAAAACATAAAATGAGCAGTAGGGTAGAAAGGGAAAGGGAAGGAAGGGAGTAAAGTCTAGCACTAAAAAAAATTAGGCATTATTAGTTAATTTCATCCTAACAAAAAAATCGTGCAAGGTGTATATTTTTTATTCCTACTTCACAAATAAAGTCTCAGAGCTGTTTCTGATCAAAGGCAAGGCAGAAAATGTTTGCACACATGAAGCTGACTGGTTCCTTAGTTCATAAAAATAGCAAATTCATCCTTCTTCATTAATAAGCTAGAAGAAAAAGAGAGAATGGGAGTAAGAAAAAGAGTCCCATTTATCTGCAGATGGGTATTACATTACAAAACCAGCTTACTTGCCACTTGGTCCTCTGATGACCCCTTGTTGCCCACCCTTGGTGCAGAAAAGGAAATAAGTTTGCACTTGTTGGAGAAAGAAAAGAGAAATCTACTATAGAATTTTGGAGGATAAAATATTGCCTCCTCAGTGGATTAGAGAAATGGCTATTTCAAAACTGTACAAGGCAAGTACCAACGGTTTTCAATTCCCTAAAAATTGCTCATTCCCCTTTATGCAAACTACATTAATTGCAAAGAGAAAGACTTACAAATCAGCCACCCAATTAAAATTGCCCTTAGTTCAAATCCACCAATTTTAGATTAATTTTCTTCTGTTTAGTTAAGATAAAAATTCACTTTTCTCTTTTCATAGCAATTCAGCAGAAAATTTCTCTCCCATGCTCCTAAAAATCCAACATATATGGAACACTGAATACTGAAATTTAGAGATTTACACAAAAAATCCTTTAAATAAAATATGATGGTTATTTTGGCAGATTTCTTCGAAAATAAAAATTACCAGAAGCAAGAAAACATATTACAGCCTAGATGCTCAGTAAGTCCAGAAAAGTGGACTTTATTTTCCTATGATAGGCTATAATTTCTCTGCTGTATCTTTATCTCCCCATCAAAAGTGAATTTTAAATAGATTAACTTTTCATTGACATTAAAAAGAAAATCTGAAGTACAATAAGTACACTGGTGATCATTTTATGTTTTTAGTTTGATTTCCATGAGCTTCTTTCTCCCCTTAAGTTCTTTAAAACCTGTAAGTCATACCTCACTCACAGGACTTCTAACATTGCCACGCCTAAATTGTGTATTTAGTAACTAGTTTTTTTAATTGATTTGAAAACAAAAAGATTTTTAGTTCCCTTTAATATATTGAAAACTCCAAAAATTAAAAAGAACATCTGTAGAGGAGAGGCTGTAAGTTAGAAGCCCATCCACTTAACTAGCCTGGGTGCACATAGGGGATTAGAGAAACGCCTAAAAATCAATTGATTTTTCTTACTTCAACCACCAATACAAACTGCTTTCCTACCACAGTTGAGGTTGCTTTTAAGTACCAACTTAAATTCATGGTAACACCAGAATTTTGTTCTTCAGTAGGTCCTTGGTCTGTGGATTCGAAGAATGAATGGACCACAGATCAGAGGTAAGATAGGACTTTTATTAGAGGTTAGAAAGGAATACAGATTAAAAAGCACCAGAGCTTCTGGAAGGGGGAAAGAACTGAAGAACTCTCTGGGGAGACTCGATGTGGACTCTTTTACCTAGAGGTTTTAAGTCTAGAGGATTACACAGGGCTGGCAGTTGGTCCTTTACAGTCTTTGTCCTGAGAAGGGATTAGGGTGTGTGCTCCTACCCAAGGTGGAACCACCCAAAAAACCATTACAGGCTGCTTTGTTTATGATCTTATCAGAGCCCAGAGGGTGTGTCCCAAAAAAGGCAGTCTGCTTGTCCCTGGAAATGGGGGTCTGCCCTCTGAGTTCACCTGGGCCTAGAGAATGGGAGGCTCCTTGTCTAGCCCTGAGTGGTGGAATCCTGTATCAATGGCATAAAACAATTCCTAGCCTGAATCACACTTATACTTCTATATAATTAACTCTGGTAGCTTTTTAAACACTCTCAAGAAAAATGAAACAGAATTTTCAACTAAACAATGACTGCATTAAATGTGGATGCAACGTGTTCTGGAGAGAGATTAATTTTTAAATGTTTAGAAGAGCTGCTTTTGAAAATCAAAAGAATTCCACATAAAGGTCCAGATTCCTGTCTTACCTTTAAATAATAGAAGATCTTGTAGGACTGGACATTAATTTCAATATGACATCAATCAATTGGAGTGAGTGGTGTCCTTTGAACAGGGACATCTTCACTTTTCTACAGGCCAGACCACCCTCTGCCCTCAGCCAGTAGGCTTCACTCACCTAGATTACCTTCATCAAAGAGTCCGTGCTTCAAAAATCCATTCATTTTTTTCATTACTTAAAAAATGCTGAGTTTTAACAATGCTTTTTGCTTTCAATGGACTCCAGACAAAGCCATTCAAGGTGAAGATTAACAGAGAAATAGAAAGTCTTCATATTCCATTTCGTTCATGGTTGTTAATCATCCACCTGTCTGATGACACAGTTAGTCCCTCACAACCAACCAAGATTTATAAACAGAGAAGTACCACAATCAATAAGCATTTTGGGGGGGGGGAGGGAACAATTCATTACATTTTACTCCTTTCCCCACAAAAATGTGCCTGCTGACTTACAAATGAAGGGACAGAAAGTGGATATATACTATCTAAATCCTTTCACCATCAACTTCTTTTCAAAGTTTTCCTGGTATGACTTCAAATATCTTATCTTATTTTCCACTCTTTCAATGCACCATACAACTACTTCAAACAGTCCTTCAAAATGCCTTCCATATCTCTTCCCCTGTGATTCTTAATATTCTTCTGTGTTATGAAGGCTTACAGTGCATTTGATTTTTCTGCCACTTATCATTGGTTCGTAATAGGTCTGGACACAGTGTTTTGATAATACCCATTTCCCTCTGATACCACAGTGCCTTTTAATTGCAAATTGGAGGCTCTACTGAGCGATCAATCAAGAAATTTATTCTCAGCAGTATATGTGTTATCATATAATTTAGATTAATTAATTAAAAATAAACTAATTAAGTACCTTAAAGCAGAAAGTAGAAAGGTGTGAGAGCTGGCTGTGAGGCAGCAGGGCTCCCACAGGCAGGGGAACATTCAAGGAATGAACCCCCAACTGCTTCTCCTCCTTTCCCAAAACAACCATATTCCTTCTCCTTGCTCTCTCTGCAGAAGTCACATAGCTCTTTCTTTGTCTAGTTAATTTTTAAGAACTATGTAGAGATCCTTGTGCTCTTTCCCTTCTTCTTATTCTATATTAACAAGTTGAGTAGAAATGATTAACAGGACGGTTTGTCTTTATTAAAGTCATTTACATTTTCCGATCATACTGTAAGACCAAGGATATGACTTTTGTCTATGCTACTTCCCCATAGACAACCCTGTCAGATACTATAAAATGAAGCTGAGTTTGTGCTTTGGTGCTGGCTGCAGCCATCAGCTCAGTCAGACCTCCGGACCCCATCTTTTGTCTATGTCTTCTCTTATGTTGTATTTTCTCAATCCCTGCCACTTCCACTCTGGTTTGCGATAGAAAGGCACTGATAAACCTGAAAACATACTTGATTTTTCGTTCTTCAACCCCCAATACAAACTGCTTTCCTACCACTACACAGTTGAGGTTGCTTTTAGGTACCAACTTAAAATTCATGGCATACAACAATTCCTAGCCTGAATCACACTTAAACTTCTATATAATTAACTCTGGTAGCTTTTCAAGAAAAATGAAACAGAATTTTCAACTAAACAATGACTGCATTGAATGTGGATTTTCAAAATGGAAGTATTTAATATGAGATATATGAGGTTGACGGAAATTATCCAGCCATGTATGTCTCAAGTTCTCATAGTACATGGCTGGATACTTTCTGGACAACTTATATCTATCTATCTCTCTATATAAAATATCTGCATGTAACCTTTTTAAAGTGTGTGTATGTGTGATCATTACATATTTCTGTGAGCTTAACAGGCTCTCTTAATTGTCAACTTCATGCTTCACAGATACCAATAAGCTGGTTTCCTTAGCAATGGTTACTAAGCACTTAGGAGATATTGAAATTTTCTTCTTATTGTAATATGTGCTATACTCTTCCCCCCTAGAAATCTGCCTGATCATTTTTACAGGGTAAAATTACTTAATTTAAATTTTCTTCAAAGCAAGGTACAGTGTCTAGCACATCTGATGTCTGGTGCTTTACTACCGAAAGAACCTGGACATTTGAACCAATTTCTTAAACATATTAGAATAGGGATGGCAAAGAAATGAATTTCAGAAATAGACCTTTAGAGATTCCTATAATCACAATATAATGATACCGTGTATTGCTTTTAACAGGAAGATGTTTTTCACAAGATTAAATAGAAAATTCATCTTAATTCACTTGGAGTTTGTAACTATTGCTCTTTATTAATAATCTTTACACTTTAGACTTTTAACTGACTATTGATTGATGTTTCAGTCTGTCACATATTTATATTATGCATTATTTTGTCATAGAGTAAAGTTTTAAGTATTTAATAATGTAAGTATCTTTATTGTCTATCATCTCAGATTTGCCCCTAATTTATACATTTCACATTCAGGCCTCAACATTACACTTTAGTTATATACCAAGTAAAAAATAAGAAAGTTGAAGTAAATAAAGTTAAAGTATTACTTTATTCCTAAGTAAAAATGATTTAGTCCTGAAGCAGGTGGATAAGGTAAAGAAGGGCCAGACTAGGGAAGAAATTGATTGTATGAAGTGGCTATCCTTAGCAGATCCAGGGCCTTATTATCCAAGATGAGGATCACCCTAATTTGCTCAGCAAAAGCTCAATCTTGGTTATCAGCTTTGTTTATTCCTAGATTAGCTACTGTATCACATTGTGTTTTCACTCTTGTGCAATTAGCTGTATGACATTATTTTCCTATACACTACTATCCCACTGGGGGAAAATGATTAGGAAATCCTTTGTGTAAATATGTTTTTTGTTTCTGCCGAGAAAAAAGCCTCACAGATAACAATATAAATGCAGGGCAATCAGCTATTTCAATATTTAATACTGGCTTCAAGTCATTGCTTATAAAGTTGAGATGATTGTTCAACAAAATATTAATTTCTAAAATTCACATAGTCTTAGATATTTTTAAGGTTGACTGTGTTAGACATGAGCAGGACAGGGGTGGTCAGGCTGACCCAGGCTATTATTGGAATGGGGCTGATTAAGACCCTCTGGCTAGGATATTCCGGGAAGGAGGTTGATCAATGCCCTAGGACATTCCAGTGTGGACAGACAGATACGATCAGGTTGACCTGGGCTATCTACGGAGTAGGTTTGATCAAGACCCTGGGTGAACCAATCAGAAAATGAGTAAAAAGGAGAGGATTTTCCAAGGAGCAGTTGATACTTCCTCAAAATTGTGCACAAAATCTAAAAACTTCATTTTCCACAGGGCCCACAGTCATTAGGACAGGGCCCAGCCTGCCTTACAGGTTGAAAATAAATTCTCTCTTCCTTGCTAAACTCCTGCTTGTTTCATTCAACTATTTCAGTGACTCCCTTGAACCTCCACACTTCTCCAACAACTGGACTCCTGTGTGTCCTAATTGATCCTTTTTTTTTCAAGCCCAACGTTTGATCATATGATCATACCATCACTTATTGATTCTGATCCCATATGTTTATAGATGAATATTATCAGCATTACACTAGTGTCACTTAGATTCCAGATCCACATTTCCAGCTATAGTACGTACAAAAACAAACAAACAAACAAACAAACCAACAAACCACTTAATCCTACACGCAAGATATATCCATAATCTGTTATCTCTACCTGCTTTCCTCTTTCTCACTTTCTCTTTCTTATTAATGACACCATCATCGTCTGCTAGTTCTATGGTAAACTTTAATGATGTTCACCAGTATTTCTGGTTCTCTTCCCCATCTGTGCCCACAAGAGGATTCCACTTATCCATCCCCTTAACACAGCCTTGTGACATAGTGAGAAAAAAAAAAAAAGCCTTTGTTGGATTACACTATTGAAATTTGGGGATTGTTACTAAAATATAACTGAGTGGGCTTTGACTGTTAGATCGCTTCTCAAATGTCAAACCTGATGTCATTGAATTAGTCAAGATGAAGCTCAGGTAGATGTAACATGAAATTTTAAAAGGCAAATGACAAAAATACATTTTATCTTGATTTCTATGCCATGTAAAAGTGTCCAGAGGGAAGAGTTCTTGGACTGCAGTGTGAACATGCTGCAGTGATTCCGGCTTCTACCTCCTCGCTTCCGATCACATGAGCATTTGTAGCAATTTGGCTTCCAGTTCACAGCACCCAAAAGCTGGTAGTGCTCCAGCACATCCCGTCCACATCTCAGCAGTGGAGGGAAGCAATGGAAGAAGGGAGCACTTCTCTTTGAATGAGAATTTATAGAAGTTGCTCTTATACCTCACAGGGTAAAATTTAATCACATGGCCACAACTAGCTCCAGCAGCTATAAAATACAGTCTTTTAGCTAGGTGGCAATGTGTCCAGCTAAAATCCTGGCTGATGTGTTTAAGCAAAAAAGAGAGAATAAATATTGAATGGTAACTGGCAGTGTCAGCCACAGTTACGTTTGAATGGAATGTTCACCCCATGTTCACATCATTAAGTTTTATCAGTCTGTCAATTCTGACTTTTCCATTTTGCTCCAATGATAATTACACAAGGAGTCTTGGCTAGAACTATGGCAATCAGTTAACTGCTCTTCCTCCATCCCTTTCATCCTTTCCCTTGAGAACTGAAATTTATGTTTAATGTTCTATATGATCATAGTCTGCACAATCCTTCACTCTTCCATAGCCCCTCTTAATGACTCTCCCTTAATCATAACAGGGAGTTTTAATTACTTAGTGTGAAATTCAAAACCTTCAGTAGTAAATTTGCTCATAATAAATGTTTACACCATCCTTTCCCACTAGACTATGTACACTCACATACAGCCGTCCCTTGGTATCTGAGGGGCATTGGTTCCAGAATCACATCCCACCACTCCATCCCCCATGGATACCAAAATCTACAGATGCTATAACTCTGTATATAAAATGATGCAATATTTCATAGAACATAACCTATGCACACCCTACTTTATAACTGGAATCATCTTTGGATTATTTATAATGCCTAAAATATAAAGTAAATACTATGTAAATAGTTTTTGTATTGTTTAGGGAATAATGACAAGTAAACAAAGTCTATGCATGTTCAGTATATGTGCAACCCCCATTTTTCCCCAAATATTTTATATCTCTGATTTGTTGAATCCACAAAGCTGATAGTCAGAGATAAGAAGTGCTGCTTTGGGGATTATTCATTCTTCTTCAGAGTGGGGAGCACCTGCCTCACTTCCACTTATCATGGTCATTCCCATCTTTCAAGCACCAGCTGAAATATCACTTCCTCTAGGAAAAGTTTCCACATCTTTCAGGACATGAAAATTATTCTTTCTTACTTCTTCTACCAAAATATTATTCATAGTTCTTTTCAGCACTTCAATTGGTATTTCTGTATATATATGTCTATCTCATTGGATCATAAGATCTTTCAGTATAAGGACTGCATTTCTTTCTTTTGTACATTTAAAGTTTTCTATTCCTGATAGATTGTCAGGAGATGATTGTTGAATTAGTGTGTGTATGAGCTTTAGTGTCACAGAGATAATATGTATGCAACAAATATTAAGATATGATTATAAATGATTCCTCATGTAGTTCTTCTGTAGTGTTATCCACAGTTAAGGCAGCATTGACTCTAAATCAGATTCCCAACTTCCTCATAGACCTATAATTATTTATCTTAAATATCTTTGATGTCCAGATTAAGAGACCTAATTTGAGTAAATGAAACAATGTTGTCATATTAGCTGCTTTATTTTTAATATGAAGTTTAATTGCTTTCTAATCAGCTAGATTAGATCCTAATAAACTGTATTTCCTTACAAGAACCTGGTAAGTATTGATTTTAATTGCCTGATCTCTACATTAAATCAATGAGTGGGTTCTTAGAAAGCCTAGGCTCACTTAGTTGGTCTCTCACCTTTTTCAAAATAATCCCATTAGTACCAATGTTAAGAAATAAAAATACTACCTATGTCATAAACTTGCTTGCTTATGAGCCAGATGGAGGATAAATGCCCAGATATGTGTTCTTCTAAAAGCAACATTATTTGGTCATTATTAGAGTCCAATTTATGTACTAGTGAGGTCTTTCAAAATGAATTTTGTTCATTTCATTTCAATTAAAAGTTCATAGTGCATAATCATATCTAAGGACAGGGGAGTCCTTATAATACATGCATCTCATTTCCTTGGGCTGCTACTAAGAATTATCCCCACTCCAGGATTCAGGGGAAGATCCTATTTGGCCACAATTTTCTCCATGAGATAAGGACCTGCTGTAGCACTTTTGAGCCCATGAGGGAATATGGTTAACAAGCTAAGGAGGAAATGCCAAAAGAATCCCAGATAGATAGAGTAGATTCCCAAATTAATCAGTGCCTGTAGTCTGTCAACACTGGACATGTCAGGGTGAGAACCAGCACATTCTTTTTATTGCTTAAGCCATTTTGAGTTGGCTTCAAAACCAATGCATTATCCAAATTAAAGGCCTACAGTCAGAAAAGATTGCCCCATATCTGCAACTGAGCCATTATCACATTTTTCGAGCACTTAAAGGGGAAATTAGATGCTTTGGAAACATAATCTAACTGATGATTCTTTAAAAAGTAAATTCACCAATGGGAATAAGAAAACATTCCTTAAATCTGGCCTCTGAAAACATTTAAGGATGAATACTGCTGACCAGTTCACACACTTCCGAAAGAAAGGCAGTGACTTGGAACAAAATACCTTGAGTTTAAGTGACTTAAGGTAGCCACCCCCCTTGACTATTTAGCAATTATTGATCCAGTTTCCTCGGTTCAATAGATCTAAGCAAATAATACCTATAAAACATTTACTTTATTTTCACAGCTACTGTTCCCATGCTGATATCTCAAACTGTATACTCCAGGCACACTTAAGTATGTGTTATTTAAGTAATTAAGTGCTTCCTAGCAGTAATTTGTTAAAGGCTGACGAACTGGCATTTACTCAAAAAAGCATAATGTTATTAACTCTGTTATTTATCCTTCTGAGAACATTGGCTCTGTATAATACAGTAAGAATAAAGCTGCAAAGAAAATAGCATATAAATGAAAGGTCAACATACTGAAGCCAATCATCTAATTACTCCATGACACAGAATAGGAAACATTTTAATTTTCATACTTTATTCTTGAATTTGAAGCTTCCTGAGACTCTACAGAATAATACAAACTTCATTTGGTACTGAAGAAAATGGCAAAGATAATAAAGAAATGACTGAAACCTGTAAAAGTCCTATTAATAAATTATATCCTTTGCTGAAAGATATAGTCCAATTTAATACTGAATTTAAATATTTAGTTACTTTGTGAAAATATTTAAGAAAAGTAATTTTCATCCATCCTCTTTGGCTGATTCTTGGTCTCCTTTTATTGTTAATTTATTTGCTCTGAGCATATGTAAGTGCACATTTAATTATTAGTCACTGTATTAGTTTGCTAGGGCTATGTCTTAGTCCATTTTGTGTTGCCATAGTGGCATACCTGAGGCTGGGTAATTTACAAAGAACAGAGGCTCATTTAGCTCACAGTTCTGCAGGCTGTACAAGAAGCATGGCTCAGGCATCTGTTCATGTTCTGGTGAGGGCTTCAGACTGCTTTCACTCATGGTGGAAAACAAAGGGACCCAGCATGTGCAGAAACCATATGTCAAGAGAGGAAGGGGAGGTGGTGGGGATTGCCAGGCTGTCTTTAATAACCAGATGTCTCAGGAATGAATAGAGTGAAAACTCATCCGCTAACTAAAAAGGGCATGAATTAATTCATGAGGGAGCCACCTCCATAACCCAAACACCTCCCACTAAGCTCTACCTTCCAATACAACCACACTGGCAATTAAATTTTAGCATGAGATTTAGAGCAGACAAACCATATCCAAACCAAAGTAGGCTGCTCTAACAAAATACCACAGACTGACTGGTGTAAATAACAGAAATTTATTTTCTGACATTTTTAGAGCTGGATGTCCAAGGTCAAGGTACCAATAGGATTGGATTCTTCTAATAGCTACCCTCTTCCTGCTTCTTTACATAGTCTTCCTTCTGTGCATTAGCATCCCAAGTGTCTCTTCTTTATGTTATAAGAGCATCAGTTATGGCTGGGAGCAGTGGCTCACCCTGTAATCCTAACACTTTGGGAGGCTGAGCTCAGGAGTTCAAGTCTAGCCTAAGCAAGAGTGAAACCCCATCTCTACTAAAAAAAAAAAAAGAGAGAGAGAGAGAGAAAATAACAGCAGAATTTATGTAGGAGTAGGCTTCAACCTAATGACCTCATTTAATTTCCCCTTTAAAGACTTTATCTCCAAATACATTTATATTATGAGATATTGAGTACTGAGACTTCAACATATGAATTTTTAAGTAATAAATTCAGCCCATTTTTAAGTAATAAATTCAGCCCATAATAGTCACCTTGCTTTTCTTGATGTAAATTGTATCAGTTATAAATATACTCATGTTTACCATCTTGTCTCAACAGTTACAATAGAGCAGAGAGCATCTCCTAATGTATGTTCCTGCCATGGAAAAAGTGTCTGACAGGGAGAAGATATTTAATCAATATTTGTTGACTAAATAAATATAGATGTAATATATAAGATCTTTTTAATAAATTAATATGTACACACATATGTTCCATAGCCTTGTGGACTAAATGCAACCTCACATAAATGGAACCCATTCTCTTCTTCTCACAAATCCCTTTCTTCACCCACTGCTCCAGCTAAATCCTTAACCCCTCCTTTCCTTTTCCTGCCAATACCTTTTCCTTCCATCACTTCTTACAGATTCTACCTCATTAGTGTGTGTTAGACCCATGCATTTGTCTTTACTCACCTCACAAAGTTTATCTCCTATATTATTGCAACACACTTGTACCAGACACCTGAAACACAAAGATCTATTCTCTGTGTTGGCAGTCATCTTAGCTGTTCTTCTAAAACCCTTCAATTACCTCCATTATTCTCAGCATAAATCCTGACTTCCTTCTTCATAAGGCCCCACGTGAACTTGCCATTTCTTATCCTCTTTCTGTCTTACAATTCTCCACCTCATAGCCAATGGGCAATGGTCCAGTGACAAAAAATGACATAGAGGTCGTCAAGTCAGCCATGCGCTTTGTCTCTTCTAATCATTACCTATATGTTCCTTTCTTAACCTAAGACATTCTTCCCATATTTCTCTTACTTTTCCTTATAATTATCAAGATTCTACTTGAACTTTAGCACTCAGCCGAGGGGTTACTCCTATTGGAAGTTTTTGCTGAACACACAATCTGAGGACTTCTTCTTTGTTTCTGTTATCAGTTAAAGGAAAGACCAGAAAATTTAGAACTATTATGAACATAATGATAATTGAGTAAAGTGGCTAGGTCTCAACTTAAAATAGCAATAGCAGGAATCACTAGGCTTTATACATGCAAACAAAAACCTGTTACAAATTATCATGGGAAAAGACAACATTTACAATAACAACTTAGATAAAATACCAAGAATAGCAGGAATTATCAAAGATCTCTGCAAAGAAAAATTTGAAAAGCAAATGAAGAATACAAATAAAGACTTGAACAAAAACAGAAGGCTGCCTTTCTGGCTAAGTAGACTCATAAAGATGCCACTTACTCATAAGGGAATCTATAAATTTTATATTTGTCCAATAAAAATACCAGTAATTTTTTAATTTGATAAGCAGATTCCAAAAGTCAAACAGAAAATAAATTAACAAGAATAGCCATAAAACATTGTCGGAAAAATATGAGTAATGCCTCACTCGTAATATCACAAAAAATTCCTGATGAATCATAGATTTGAATGTAAAGTTTGAAGCCATAAAAGTAGTAAAAGGATGTTGCTTCAATTGCCCGTGGGGTCCGTCTCAGAAAAAATTCGCCCAGGCCAATTTCTTCAAGTGTTTTCCCTGCACTTTCTTCAAGAATTTTTATGGTTTCATGTCTTAAGTTTAAGTCCTTAATCCAGC
>CAUYQV010184725.1:0-17872 GCA_963574575.1 Galagoides demidoff
TGTGGTCCCAGCTACTTGGGAGGCTGAGGCAGGAGACTCGCTTGAGCCCAGGAGTTGGAGGTTGCTATGAGCTGTGATGCCATGGCACTCTACCCAGGGGGATAGCTTGAGGCTCCATCTAAAAAAAAAAAAAAAAAAAAAAGAAAGAAACCGGGCTCAAGTTTAATGGTATCATGTAGATCCTGTGAAAGAGAAACCAAAGAACCAAAGAATGATCAAATTCCTCAGTAACCCAGCAGCTTCTGGCTGATAATCCCCTGACAGATTGTAGCTGATAATCCCCTGATGGATTCCTTCAATCATGCTTGGGGCAAAGGGAATACAATTGCAAAATTATCTATAGCCTGGGTGCATAGGTTCACGCCTGTAATCTCAGTATTTTTGGAGGCCAAGGTGGGAGGATTGAGGCCAAGAGTGCTAGACCAATCTGGGCAACATAGCAAGACCCCTGTACCAGCCTAAAACATGAAAATCAGCCTCTCCTTGAACATTTGCCAGCCATGGCCTAAAAATCACCACCTGATTAAAGAACTGAAATCCATGTTTAAATAAAGCTGATTTCTAAATAAATAAATAAATAAACAAATAAATAAAATA
Organism: Galagoides demidoff; assembly: GCA_963574575.1. Lineage (NCBI taxonomy): Eukaryota > Metazoa > Chordata > Mammalia > Primates > Galagidae > Galagoides > Galagoides demidoff. The sequence continues at coordinate 598 of CAUYQV010184725.1, forward strand.
AAATAAAACTATGTGTGTCTGTGTAGTCCCAGCTACATGGGACGCTGAAGTTGGAGGGTCACTTAAACCCAGGAGTTTGAGGTCACAGTGAACTATGATCACACCACTTCCCTGTAGCCTGGGTGACAGAGAAAAGACCTTGCTTTAAAAACCCAAGTGTGAATTCCACAAGAACTTATTGAGCAGATATATCTGAGCAATGGAGGAACCCAGCTTGCAAAATGATAGAGCCAAGTGGGATTGAGTCTAAGTACATTCTTTCTCCTATCATCACAGGTAAATGTCAGGGCCTTTCCCTGAGTGAAGCACCAGACAAGAGAAAGAATGATTCAGTCTCCATTTATGGAATCTAAACTAACTCAGAGACCATATGGATCATTGGGTGGCCATGAGTAGGTCTTGTCTAAATGGATTTCTGTATTTGGCTAGAGGCTAGACAAGAGACCCCTGAAAGCTCTCAAACACTGGTTAAAAAGAAAGTCATGTCTATTTCAATTCACAAGAAAACATGGGTTCTTGGGTCTAGTTAAAATCTCTGATTCTGGAGTTATGTGGACCCATTTAATCTCAGCTGAGGAGATGACCAGTTCTGTAACCCAGGACTTAAACTATCTACATTTTAGTTTACTAATCTGTAAATGAAAGGCACTAGTAGGACCTGAGTCATCTGGCAATTGTCAAGATTAAATGAAAAATTATAAGTCTTGGTACATATTAGGTGCTCATTGAAATCTACTTTCTCCATTCCTTTATGACAACTCCCATTTACTACCCTTTCTCCCTCTTTATTTCTCCATTTACTACCTGTTTTCCATCCTTCTTTATTTTACTGCATGGAAGCAGAGGTATTGTTTCTACATTATTATCATGTTAGACTGTCAGAAGTGAACCTTAGAGAGATTAACTGAAGTAGAATCTCCATGCTCTGTTCCTTAACTATTCCTCAGACTCAAAGAGAGAAAGGATTTGGCTAGAGCTGATGAAAGAATGGTCTTTCACTTGTGCAGTGATTCATTCCTTTTTGCTGTACACAAACTGTCAGGGTTAACTCCTTCTGCTCCTCCTGTTGCTTAGCACAGCAAACTACCCAGGGGAATATTCAGCAACCTGCACCTCCCAAAAGGGAAATGGGAAGAGAAAATTCTGAGTTGAATGAAGTTAATGGAAAGAGACAAAGATGTGAGTTCTAGTCCTGGCACTCACTTGTCATTTGGCTGCAGAAAAATCACTGAACCTCTTTGAGCTCCGTGTTTCTTCATCTCAAAAAATGGGGGAAAAAAACATCCACTAAGCTTCTCTTTTAGGGTTGGCACGAGGATCAGATAAAATAATGAATGTGAAAGCACTTCGTAAACTCGGAAGGGTGATACGATACACATGGAATGGATCCCTGTTATTATTCTATCGCGAAAGGTGGGAGAAGGAAGAGGAAGATGGCAATATGATCATTTTCTGTTGCCTGCTTCAGCTCCTGCTTACAGAGCTGCACTCTACGCCCTCCCACACACCCCCTACACACACATCATCTGCTCTGCCTCTCCACCGGGAAACTTTCAACCTGTGAGGGTTGAAATAAACAGCTCGAGGCTGTTCACGTATCTTGAATCATAAGAAAGACAGGTTTTTAAATGTTAGTGTCATGTTCTTGCATCATTTTTAAAATTTCCCATTTTAGGATAACTCTATTCCTTGACGTTTGCATGCATTGTAGATATTCAATAAATGTTATTTGAATGAGTAAGTGACTCTCTATTCGTCCTTAAAACATGGTGACATCTTTTCTATTTTAAGTAAGATTGAATTGCTTTTTGTTCTAAAGGAAATAAACATACAAAATTAGAACTTTATGAAGGATATGATTTGATATTCCCATCCACACACGCTGCTGCATTAACTAGTGTCACGACAGCACCCGGCACAGGTTTATTATTATCTGGGTCGATGTATCTTGGATATTTACGTGTTAGAAATAATCAGGCACTTCTATTTGTTGAAGGACTGACCTTTCATATTTTTAAAAAGTGTCTTCATGTGTTTTTAGCTAAAAGCATTTGAATTTAAAGTACTTGTCCTTAAAAAAAATTTAGCTACACCCCTTTCCAGTTCTTCAGTTATATAATTTACTGTGAATCTTCCAAAATAGCTTAACATTTAAGATTTAAGTACAGGTTTACTTATTTACCTTTTCGATAAAATGTCTTGTGTGTTTAATAAGTGCCAGGCTTTCAAAAAATCATCTATTCCAACCCACCCACTTCCAGGTGAGGAAATGAAAGTCCAGAGGGGTCAAGTAATTTGTCTAACAACTCATAGTGAATTAGTGGCAGAGCTATTGTTGGAACCCAGATCTCTCCACCTAATTCAAGTGACCTTTTCATAAAACTATCTTGCTTTTCTCTTAACTTGTTTTCTGAAGTTATTCTAGAGGAGACTTTCACCTTTGGTATATTTATTCTTCCAATAGTGGATGAAAGGTCATTCTCTCTCACTATATTTGAGCTATATGATCTTGAGCAAATTGCTTGCTCTGTCTGGGCACTAGTTTCTTCATCAATAAAATGGAGCAGCTAGACTAGATGGTCTCTGAGGCTCTTTGCAGCTCTGAGCTCTAATTTCCCATGGCTCTGTGAGTCATACTGTACACAGATGACTGGTCATTCTCAATATCTGATGAAGAGGAGCTGGGAGAGCAAATTTCTGTGGGTCCATGAGTCTATGCTATACAAACTGCTCTACTTTTCTCTGTCATTTCAGCCCTCACAATGTCAGAAATGTTATATTGCTTTTCAGTCTCAGTGCAAGGCACTGAAGACCACCTAGACAAGAACATGGGAGGGGAGGAATGTTTTCCAATTTCCTAACTACCTTAAGACAGAAAGAACGAAGTCAAAGATCTGGTCAAAGCATCTAGACACAACCTAACAGTATGATTGGGAACTTTGCCATCAATTTCCTTATCTAAACTGAAGTCATAGTGCCTAACTTAAACAACTGAAGATTTGTTTTGAAGATTATATAGGAAAACATACATATGAAGTGCTTAAGAAGTGTTGCTTTTGTGGCTCCTTAAGAGTCCATTTTTGTTGTGTGTTTCTACTTATTCAAAACGTTGATAAATAGGCAAATATACAGAACCACAAAGTAGATTAGTAGTTGCCAGGATATTGGAGAGCATTGCAAGAATGAATGGTATAGAATTTCTTTTCTGGGTGCTGAAAATGTTCTAAAATTTTTTGTGGTAATGGCTTCACAGCTCTGAATATGAACTATTTAATTACACAGTTTAGATGTGAGAATTGCATGATATCAGAATTATATCTCAATAAAGCTGTTACCAAAAAAGAATCATGATGAATACTGAGGAAAAAAAGGATCATTATAGATCAGTCATCCTTGGTTACATGTAAATGCTTCTGACCTACAGCAGAGAGTCCTGGTAAACACTGAATGAGATTATCAATTTAAAAGTACTCTGAAAAATTTAACAATAACAAATGGAACATATTAAAAGGAAATGGTAAAATTATAATTGGTGAAATAAAGACATTGAATTAATGGATACACTCTACTCATGATTGGCAAGGCTAAAATATAAGAAAGATGATATTTTTAGTTACTTTATAGATTTAAGGCAATATCAATTAAGAATTCTGTAGGATATTTTATGGATAATGGCAAATGTATAGGGGAATTTATCTGAAAGAATAAGAAGACAAAAATGCCAAAATATATTGTGTAATGATGATAGATAGCCTCTCAGATTTTAAACTTTATTACTAAGCCATACTTGGTAAAAAGATTATTTGGCATAAGGTTAAAAACAAAGATTAATCGGTGAAATATCCTGTGTTACAGAAAGGGGACCAAACTCTCATAAATTTTTCTCTGATAAGCTAGAACACACACACAAGTAAAGAGAGCACTACCAAAGTCTGAGAAAAGTTTATCAGTAAGAAAAAAAATGTGAATTTGAATCTGTAACTCAAAGCATATGCCTCAATAAATTCAAGATGGATCAAAAGTTAAACATACAATTCTAAGCTGTGAAATGAGAAAAAATAAAAACCTAGTAGCACTGTTTACCTAGCTATTGTGACCACTGAAAAAATGAGGTGTCAACAAACCCAGAATGATGTGTTCAGAACCAGGCCCGTGTCTTCAAATATATGACTACAAATCTTTTGCACATTGTGCTATGGTAAAATGAAGACAAAAAAGGGAAAATACATTCAATGAGAAGAATTTTTAAAACACATTAGTCAAAATAGCATATAAAGAAATAATAACAGAGAAGATCCACGTATAAAGCTCACTTGATAACATTCTCTTGGTCAAAGAGAGTGGCTAGCATGTACAGTAAAGGAATGCACTGGGTATGTAACCACTTGCCAAAACACATAACTTCGACAAAATACAAACCAAAACACAAAGTTTACCTCAGCTTGGTAGGGATGTATTGAATAAAGACGACTGCTAGGAAATTGATCCCCATGTAAATTGCTGCTGATATTGTGCATTCCTGGAGCATACTATGACAATGTGTAACTGCTCTTTGCTTAGGCAGTTCCATTTGAAGAAATGTACTTCCAAGATGTAATCCAAAACAAATGAAAGTCAACTATGCAAAAATTTCCATTGCATTTTTGTGTCAGCATTCGTCTTTTGCATATGTATATCTGTAAATCACCGTATTACATGCTTAGAGGAGTCAATTATGTGTAAGACTCAACTCCTGCCCTCAAGGAACCTCCAATATAATAGGAAAGGCAACTAGATTCCATTTATAATGTCTGCTTTCACGGAAATTAAGACAAAGAGCTACAGGATGAAAGAAGAAGTACTGCTGTCATTCTGGGGGAGCAGAGCAGGATGGGAACACACACAAAAAAAGGTTTTCTAGAGAAGTGAGGTAGCATTGAACAGGGATCTTGAAAGGTGAGTAGAGTTTGATGGAGGATGTGAGTAGTTAACAGAGGAAAGGGAATTCCATGAAAAATTGCAAATACCCAATAACTGGAGGTAGCTAAATACACTTTTGGATATTAACAGGCTAGGTAGCTATGTAATCACTCGAACATCCAAAAGAAATATGTTTGTGAAATTACCTCAAGCCACATAAAACCGTGACTGTACCTTAAAAAGGTCAGCCAGGCACCGAGAGTGCTGGATAACCACAATGTTTGATTCTGTAAGGTTGTTCAAGAACCATAATTTTAAAAAGTCAACAACGCTATATAAAGGTGAGTGCTAAGTCAAACTTACAAGCATTTGTTCTGATCCTTCTCTGGGATTAAACTTTCAGGGTCAGGAGGGCTGTGAGCATTGCGTTCCTGCAGTGTTTTCAGGAAAGTAAGAATGGTAAGTTGTTTTGCGATTATTGCAGGGGGCTAGATTTTTGTGCTTCCCCCACTCTCATATCGCCCATGAACACAAGTCATTTGCTCAAGGAGCTATTCCCCGGCCCCTGCCTCAATCCCACCCCCACCACGGCCACTGCCTTTCAACCTTTCTCCCTCTCACACCCTAGCTACTAAATCCTCTTCTATTTCAGCAAAACAATCACCATGCCTAGTTTCCAAAATCCTTGAGTAATGAGACAGGAGTTAGGAGTACTCAGAACATCTGTCTTGTTTTACTAAGTCTACTGACAGGGAAAAAGGAAAGCACCCGGGATTGGAAACCTTAGTTTATGTAAGCTTGGAATTCATCAGCTCTGATTTCTGCTTGCTACATTCTTACCCAAATTTATTGTGTGTTCCCTCTGCAGACATAAAGTAGAAATGTGAAAAGCAATTTAGAGTTACTCAAAGAAAAACTTGTCTCTCTACCTGAAGTTTTTCAAGGTGTAGGCCCCAGGCAGACATGTTAAAATAGATCAATTTTTTATTGCATAGCCAAAACCTGTGTCTCTCAGTGAAGGGGTCCACCCCACTGTCCACTTTCCCTCCACTCTATGAAATTTCAACAAAATGCACAAGGCTACTCACCTACATGTCTTGTGATTTTTTTTTTTAAGGAGACCTTCAGCATTTCACCCATTTCTCCCAGTTGTTTCTTCTGGAAAGACTGCGGCACCTAGCTTCTTGCACTTCTTTCCATGTAAGTGAACACTCGTGGGCCAACTGTGAGGTGTCAAAAAACAACACACACCATATAAAACAGAATCATCCTCCTCCCCTGAGGGATTCGGAAGCTAATTGAAAGGCTACTATGTAAATAGGGTCTCTTTCCTTAATTGCGTCTTATGTTTATGCAAATGTTTTTAAAAACTCCTTCCATCAGTACTTTTTTGCATCCAAATGCCAGTCAACTCTATTACAACAAAATAGAAGTATGAATAACTCAAGCTAAAACATTTCTGAGGCAAAATAGCCAAATGAAGATATTTGGGCAGTGGAGGAATGAATGTCACTATTTGTTTCCCCGTATGTACTCTTCCTCCAAGTTACTTTGATCATTTGAATGAAGGGTACCATTGTCTATCTAGTCAGAAACAGTGAGGCATCCTTAATATCTTCACATCTACTTCTTTCTCACCTCTTCCCTCACCCAAATGTAAATAAGTCCTTCTAACTCTTACCTTTGAAATTCTCTTGCTTTTGGTGAATTCTTTCTACCTGTTCTAACAGGACATAATCCTTCCTTACCTGGGGTAATACACCAACCTGTTAACTACTCTGCATTGGGTTTTTTTCTTACACTCCTAAAATCAATTTGTTATGTGTAGTTAGCTGATCTTTTCAAGGGAAAACTAGAATATGTATTGAAAATTAAGATTTTATGTACCATATTTATGTATCTTGTCTTGTATACCTTTTTATACTTGAGTTACAAATCTCATTTTTATTTTATAATTTGCAACATACCTATTTTTTCCCCACAAATGCTATTGGATGTTATGATGACAAATATGATTTTTCCGGATAATAAAATAAGTAAGATTAATTTTTTCAATAAATATTTACCAAGGATCTATTATGTCTTAGACACTAGGGACGCAGAGTGAATAAGACAGACACTATCCCTATTCTCATAAGCATGTATACCAGTAGACAAAGATGAGAATAAACAAACATAGAAATATATAATATGTGATATGATGGCAGTGCTATAATAAATATGCTAAATGTCATGATGAGAATAAATAAAGGTTTCTAGTTACAGAGAGTGGGTCAGGTGCTTACCTTTGTCTATAAATTACATACAAGAACTATTTTAGGGGCATAAACCCATGAGGAAAAAGAAAAGCAGGAAAGAGTATAAGAGAGCAACATTTTAGGAATAGGAAAGCAAAGGACCAAATCGTAACTGATTAGCAGACCTAAGAAGCCAGGGTACTAAATCAGCATGAGGAAAGAAAGAACACAATTTACACTGACAAACTCCCCCAAAGGCTCAGAAATTGTCAGCATCAGGTACCTCTGGCTGTGAGGGTAAAAGCGGAGCTAAAAACAGAGGCATTTGTTGAAAGATGGCTTATGAACCAATAGGCCCTCAAATCCCCTCCTTCATTCTGCACAGCTGGTAATTCCCCCACATAATTTCCTCTCACAGAACACTAGAGATTTATTCTCTGATAATTAAAATAGAAAGTGTTCGGACTGGATGTCTCGTACAAAACTGAGTGTGAGATTAAGTGAGATTCTAGCTATACGCGACATGTTGAGACTACAACCCCTCCTATCTTGGCTCCCCCAAACTTGCAGCCTCCTCCTTAAGATCTTTGCACAGCTAACTCTCATCATTTAGGTCTTAGCTCATTTGTCACTTCCTTAAAGGATAATTCTCTAATCAGCTTATCTGAAGGAGTCACTGACTTTGCAGTTCTCTGTTCTATTTTATCCACAGCAGTTATCACCAGCTAAAATTATATTTTTTATATTCATTTGCCTATATATTTATTGTCTGTCTTCCCCCCCTCCTAGAACGCAAGCAAGCACTGTAAGGGCAACAAATGAATTTATCCTTCTTATTCATCATTGTATCTCAGCATCCAGAACCATTTAGAACAGAGCCCTGAATCTTGTAGACACTCAATAAATATTGGCTTAATTAATCTATTAATGAATTATCCCCCAAGAGTACACAGTTTTTAAAGGATATAGTAACAGAGTAGGGGTGCAGGATGCACATGGTGATGTGTGGCCTTGTGGTAGAGAATTCAAAATGTAGCCCATTGCTGAGGAGAAAGGGATAAACACACGAAGAAACCAATAGTTTAGAATTCTGTTATAATGTACTTCACTTCCTTTGTTCCATGACTGAACAACATCAAGGAAAATAAAAATTAATGAGGAAGCAATACACAAACGGAGAGAAATGGAATGTGCGTGTGCTGTAGGGGAGTGGCTGATGCAGAGGAAGGTAATCACACCCGGTTCTTCACTATATAGAATAAATATCTTGGATTTGTCCTGCAAAAGACACCTTGAAGAAACAGGCTCTCCTGGATCCCTAAGAATAGAAACTTAGATTCATGATAGTGCATTCCCTGCCCTTGCAGGTAGCATGATAGGCCCTACTTAGGAAATGGTAATTGTCTGTGTCTACTTACTTGAGTTGCCATGACAAAAGTCACATAGGTTGGGTGCCTTAAACATCCGAAATTTATTTTTTCACAGTTCTGGAGTCTGGAAGCACAAAATCAGGTGGCTATCATTGTTGGTTTCTGGTGAATCATGGCCTTGGTTCCTGATTTCCAGCTGATTACCTTCTCACTGTGCCTTCACTTGAGGAAGGGAGAAAGAGGAGAAGACTCTCTCAGGCCCCTTCATTTAGGTGTGAGAGCAGTAATCTCAGCATGAGGTCCCCAGCCAAATTAGGAGATCATCTAAACCTAACTATTTCCCAAAGCCAAATACTATCACATGGGGTGTCAGGGCTTCAACCTATGCATTTTAGGAGCGCACAGCTCAGTCCACAGCAGTAATGAAACTGATATAGGAAAGAGGAAGGATTATTAGCATCTATGGTTGACTGAATAGAGCTCGTAATTACATTTTCTTCTAGATTTGCCTATCTGCTAAGCTCACTGAAGCACCCCTACTTTCCCAGTTTTCCAACTCTCAATATTCCCTTCTTCATCCTACTACCCTCCCAAACCCCTATGTGATATAGTCACATTTTAAAGTCATCCAAAGAAATCAAGTTTCATAGCCAGGGAAGGATTTTCTTTGTGTTTAACAGATAAAATAATCTAATGCTCATAGTGGAGAAGTACTGTGTTCAAAGCACACTGAAAATAAGATTTGAAGCCAGACATGGTACAGAGCTCTTGTCTTTTAACAGAAAGGTTTTTCCCTCTGAGAGTTTGGCTGTTGTCCTAGTAGACCCAGGCCTCAGGTTGGTTCTGAGGAATAGGCTTAGAGGCTGCTAAGATGCTGGGTCAGGGTGACCCCCAGTCTTCACTGTTCATTTCCATCTCTCTGGACACTCTATCCAAGTAACTAAAAATCAGGAAGACCCCCTTCTCTACCAACCTCCAAACCTCATTAGGAAAGAAGTACACTGTGTACTTGTTCCCTTGGCACTTCAGGTGGCAAAGTGTTATCCTTTCCCAGGCCAATTAAAAGCTTGCAAACACTTTGTTCCCATGCAAGCTGTCTTTAAGGGCACCATGCTCCCTAACTCCCACATAACAATAAATATTACTTAACATAGACCAATAAGTCTATATCACAATTGAAAACATCAAGATTACTACTGAGATCGAAACATTGACTACAAAAGAGCCCCAATGATCTTATTATAAAAAAGTGATAAACTGAAGTTCTCCAGAAATCCTTTTATGATAAAATCCTAGGCAATTCAGACTACTCAATTGCTCTACTTTGCATTCTACTGTTGGTACGTTTGAGTTGCTTTGAAGTCACTATTTGAGGGTGTAGAATTATCAGTGTTCACATTTGTGCTCTCCCTAATGAACTTGTGTGTTCCACAGAGCTGCTTCTGAGTATGGTCTTGACTACCTGTACTTTATTACTTCTACATTTCTTTCACTGATACAAAAATCAGAAGTTGTGAGGAAGCTTAAGAGCCAGGGAGTGACAAAATATGGCCTGCAATACAGCATACTGAATTGTAAAATATGATCATGCTCTGCAACATTGGGATCTAAGAGGCTTAATTTGCTATTCTTCAATTGTTTCCCTACATCCTGTTGTCTCTATTATGTCGCCTACGACAAAACCTTGATAAAGTTGATTATCAAGGAGAAACCTGAGAATGAAAAACAGTGGTTCTTCTCAAGGTCATCCACATGTGGAAAATCTTCTCTGAGGGATGGCAAGCAATAAACCTGATGCCTGGGACTGGATGGATGAGGGTTGCTATAGGTATTCTGACCCTTGCTCTCCCATTCCTCCCAGTGTTTTCTTTGATTGGTGTTAAAGCTGCTTGTGGTAAAGAAAGAGACAAAGGTAAGAAGGGGCACCCCTGGATCTCTTGCTTCCCTCTGCCAACTGGGTGAGAGTTGGAGGAAAGAGGATACCTATGGGTTGTTTCACTTATTTCATTTCCTTTTCCCTAATCCTGAAGAAGAACTTTACTCCTGCTTCCTTCTCCAGTTAGTGAAGCAACGAATAGATAGCTGGTGGCCCACCTCAGAGAGGTTACCAGTGAGGGTCTACATAAGGCATTGGCTCCAATTTAGTTGATGAGCAAAGAACTGTTTCTAGAGGTTTCCACAAACTTTCATTGAACAGATTATTTAAAGCTGTTTTATCTTTTCCTTCCCAAGCTCCTATTTCCTCATCATAAACAGGAGCCTACCTGCACCACCACCTCCAGGTGACCCCTCTTATCTGTAACAAGCCCCCTACCCACACGCACAGCATAAGCAAACTGATTAGGCAGAATGTAATTTTATTGTCGTGAACTCTCTTTAAGCTAGAAATCGGGAAACTTCATGAATTATACATCAAACACAGCAAAATCCACTGTGTTAGTTGAAAAGAAATTGTACTATTTCTACTACCCACTTTCTAGTCATATACGATCATGTTTCCACCACAATATGCAAAAATATGCCCAATTAGAAATCACAGAATTGTTTAATGTCAGGGTGGGAAGAGGGGTGTAGAGATAATTTAATCTAACCTTAATCTAACGAGGAGTTGTTTTAAAAAGGATGAAACTAATACCTAGAGAGAGGACTTTACAAGTCAGTCAGGTAGTAGAGAATAGAAGCGAGACTAAAATCAGGGGCATGTTTATGATCCTCTGGTGCGTCAAACAAACAAACACACATACAACTGAGAACGTAAGAATTTCTAAATGAGGAAACACCAATCTTTTCAAAGCAAAAATGATCCCATTCATCATGTTTGAATATCCCTGTTCTTTTCTGTACTGCTTTGCAGCTTATTGTCAATTCCCAAGACACTTCTCTTCTCCTGCCTCTGAACAGCTCCCACAAATGAGCAATTCCTAAATGCATTTGCTATGACGTGTGCAAAGGCAGCCATTCAGAGAAAAGGTCAGTGTCAGTGTCCTCTGTTTCCAAATATGTCTCTTTTAAAAAAAAATCAGGCATTACAATACTGAATACCAATTGCCTAAAGACTTAATCTCCTCTAAGAAAGTCCAAGTTCTGCTGAAGAAATGGAAAATCCAATGAAAGTGGTAATGTGATTTACCAAGCTGAAAAAGGAACACAAAGGGGGCATGAAGAGACACCATTTTTCCTCCTGGCCTGGGGAATTGTGCTTATGGATCTGCAAGAGTCAGACATGACTCCTCATTCCTCTGCCTTTATACTCAGCCATTTCTCTGGCGCTATAGAAAGTCACCCAGGCCTCAGACATGCTTTGTGGTCACTAGAAATAGGGAGTCTGGTCTCGAGGGAGCCTCAGAGCAACAAAGGGGAAAAAGCAATCATTTACAGACATTTTGCTTTGTATTTCTGAAGATAGTCCTTTCCTGGCACCTGTCAGTCTGCTCTGAACTCTGTATTTTCCACAACACAAAATCATACTTGCTGTTTTTCTTAGATGCTTCCAGACATCATTAATCATATGGTATACACAAAGGCTTCCATATCAAAACATATTTTGCTGGCCTCACCTTCCACCACTCTCTGAAGGGCTGCAGCATACTCTGTGTTTCTTTAAACATCTTCTGGTTTGAGACCTCAACCTTTCGGCACCTGTATCTTTACAAATGGTGTTTTGAGTTCCAGAATGCCCCCATCTCCCTTTGCATTTCTCAAACCTCAGTTCAAAAGTCACTTTCTTGGCCGGGCACAGTGACTCATGCCCGTAATCCTAGCACTCTGGGAGGCTGAGGCAGGTGGATTGTTTGAGCTCACGAGTTCGAGATCAGCCCGAGCAAAAGCGAGACCCCGTCTCTACTAAAAAAAATAGAAAAAACTGAGGCAAGAGGATTGGTTGAACCTGAGTTGGTGGTTGCTGTGAGCTATGACGTCATGGCATTCTACCCAGGGCAACAGCTTGAGACTCTGTCTCAAAAAAAAAGGAAAAAAAAGTCACTTTCTCCTTAAAGTCTTCATTTATCTACTATAACCTAGATTAATTTTTCTGTATCTAATTCATATTCTTCTATTAATTAAATCACTCACAAATTATTGAATACCAACTATTTTCCAGGCATTGTGGTGCTAAGCAGTAGGAGAGAGTCATGGTCTCTGTCTTCATAGAATTTAGAGGGTAATAGGAAAATTGTGATAAATATTTTTCATAGGAGATATATAGGTGGCTCTGGGATATCACTGCAAGGGCCCTGGCACAGTCTTGAGAGTTCAGAGAAGGTATATTTGAAAAAGGAGCATTTAAACTGGGACCTGATCAGAACATAAATTAGCCAGATGAAGAGGTTATTGCCTTCCAGACAGAGAATAGAGGCATAGAAAAAAGCAATGAATAAGGAAGGAATTTGGGGTTTTTGAGAGAACTGGAAGAAGGAGAAAATAGCAGAGCACAAGAATTCAGAAGGTGGCTAAATATTATAGGCTACATTAATAATTTTGGACCATAAACAAAGAGGAATAGGAAGTGACTGAAATTGTTGGCATGGGGACTATTTGGAGGGAACAGAACTACATGCAGAGCCATGATGTTGGCTTGGGATTAGGTGGGGGAGACAAGTAGATACATTTGATAAATATTAAAGATGGGGGAATCTATAGGACTTAAATATTTGAATCTTTAAAAAAATTGCATACTAATAGGGAAAAGTGGGGGTATCAAAATGACACAAGTTGATAGCATTATAATTTGCTGAGGTAAGAAAATGGAGAAGAGTCAAGATTGGTTTCAGGCAGTGGAGTGGATAGAGAATGAGTTTGGTTTTGAAATACTGAATTTGACATGCTTATGAGATTTTAAAATGAGAAAACAAATGATAAGTTAGGTATATGGTTTTAGAGCTCAGAAGAGGGCTAAATCAGAGATGCTAAACTGAGAATCATAAGGGTAAAGTGGTAATTGAGGTCACAAAAGTAGATAATTTTATTTTAAGGAGAGAGTAAGGAAAGTTGGGTGACGTCATGACAAACATTTAAAGATTATATGGAAGAGCCTTGAAAAGACATGGAGAAAGAATTGTCAGAGAGATCAAAGGAAAACCAGAATAAGGGTTCCCAAAATCTAAAGAAAGAGACTACATTAAGTTGGGTGATTAACTGAGGTGAATATTGTTGAGTTGCAAAAAGGGTTGATTTAGCAATGTGAGTGTCATTGTGACCTTATTAAAGACTATTTCAGTGGAATTGTGTGGAGCAAGAAGACAGATCAGGGTGGGCTGAGGTGAAGAAATGGAAACAGCAATGTAGACAATTCAAGAAATTTGTATCTGATGGAAGCAGTGAGATTATTTAGTAACTAAGGAAGCAAAACCAGTTTTGTTTGTCTGATGAACATTGGACATACTAGAACACGTTTATAAAACAGAGTAAGAATCCAGTAAAAAAAAAAAAAAGGTATTGGTTGAAAATATAGACAAGTAAAAAATTAACTAATGACATAGGTCTTCTGGGAATGAGGTCCCGGATAAAGGTGGAGGGATTGTCCTTTAATAGAAGGAATGATAAACCCCCAAGGTAACATGAAGAAAGAAAAGAGTAGATGAAATGTCTATGGTTTACAAATTTAGAGGTAGATTTGTCTCTAAGTTTAATGGTAGAGGCTTAAAGGTAGAGTTGAGTAGATGGTGAAGATATTTACTGAGGTTTGAGGGAGAGAGTATGATGTAGGGAAGTTTGAGAAGATAACTTTTGGGCAATATCTTTGTATGCCATTGTTTTCTAAAGATCATTAAGAGATAGTGTAATGCACTTGTTAAACATGGGACCTAGAAGACTTAACTGTTTTATCCTCAGTTTCCTCATGTGTGAAAAAGGGATCATAATTTTATCTACTTCATAATTTTATTATGAAAATAAATTAAATGAGTTAACACATGAAGTAGCTGCAGAACAGTGCCAGACAAATAATAAGCACTCTAGTGTTGCTTTCATTATTAATACTCACCAAATATCACTTGAATGCATTTAAAAATTTATTTGTATTTGTATGTATTCATGAGGCACAAGTGCAATTTAATAAGATTGATATATTGCATCATGGTGATGTCAGAACCAGCACTGAGGCACTGAACATTGCACTTGCCAAGCCAACTCCCATCATCCACCTCCTCCCATCCCCACCCTTCCCAGTGTCCATTGTGCATTCCACACTCTGCTTCCACGTGTATGCATTATTTAGTTCCCATTTATTGCAAGTGAGAACATGTCTTTCTGTGTCTGAGTGTTTCACTTAAGATAGTGACTCCAGTTCCACTCCTGTTGCTGCAAAAAAAAGTAATTTCATTCTTTGTGCCTGAATAAAGCTGTATGGCTGTGTACACACACACACACACACACACACACACACACACATATATATATATATATCACATTTTCTTTATTTTATCCTCCATTGAGGGACACTTAGGTTGATTCCATATCTTTGCTATTGTGAATAGTGCTGCAATAGACATACAAGTGTAGGTATCTCGTTAGTTTGTTATTGGATTTTGCACATATGCAATAGGCAAGTATTAAGCAGGAAGGAAGGTGAATATTTTCCATCAATTGTTGGTATTTTAGTTTTCTGACTAGAGTAAAACTACAACAGTGTTATTAAGTTTGTGTTTATTCTTACGTTTTGTTTTTTTTTTTTTTTTTACATTCCAGGAATTCAAAGAATACCAATATATATCAGTAGGGAAGACTTGGTCTGTAGGGGATGGAATTGAGAGTGGTTTCTAGTTAGGAGCCTTGAGGATTGTGTCCTGAGCCTTAGAGTGATTATTTTTCTAAATACAGAAGCAGAGGCACCACAACCAATTGAGATTTCAATCCAGTTCTGGCTCTTTTTTCTATCTTTTTCTGTATTAGGACGGGGCAAGCTTCATATCTGTGGCTGGGAAAATCACTGAATATTTTTTAAGCAAGTGAAATGGAACTGTTGCTTTCTGTAAATAGCCACAGAACATCTGGTAAGTTCTGTAGGAGGGGGACCTCAACCCCCAAACACAAACATTTGCTCCCCATATTCATTGCAAAAGCTTTGTGTCAGCTTAGAGACTTGAATATAAAGGTTGAAAAACTGAGGATAGATAGATATACACTTGATTGTAAAAGATGGTGCTAGCTTGGGGGTTAGATAAGAACAATAAGTTAAATGGAGTTAGCTGATGTGATGCCTTGAGGTCAAATCAGGAATGTGGGCTGTCAAACTTTGCTAATACAGTCTGCATTAATGAAAAGCCTACATTACATGTACGTAATAATATGCCACTTTATTATTTTCAGTACATTCTGTACATATAAAACGGCTAAGTGTTGCCTAGCAGAGGTCCCACCAGATCTGCTACTGCTTGATTTATAATTAGCACATTTATTTGTTAGTATGCAAATGAGTATTGCTTTAGTACTTAGGAAAAAATTGTGTTATTAAATAAATGCATTCTTCCTGCAGTATTGCTCCAGCTATTCACTAGAGCTGTATACTTCTTTTGTTATAGAGGGTGCAGAGTGAAATAGCAAATCAACAAAACTATGTCTACTTACACAATGGCAGTCCAGTTGTGTCAGACTGGAAAGGTGGTTTGAAGATATGGAAAGCTTTTGAATAAGTAACAGTGGTGTAAAATGAATCTCATAGCAGCATATAGAACAACTTAGATAAGTACAAATGGTAGTAAGACAAAATTTCCCCTTTGCATGGCCATTTGTTCTAATTTAGACTTACATAGATATGGCAAAAGAACTTTGGATTCAAGATGCCAAGCCTAGCTGTGTGACTATAGCTGAGCAAGACCGTATGTCCCTAGAACATAAGTGGTTCTCAGAAAATATTAATTCTTAACCCCTTACTTCACATATATGAATATACCAGGGTGCCAAAAAATGTATACGCATTTTAAGGAATCTTTCCTCTTGTATTACTTTTCAAAGTTGAATTGAATTACAGTACCAATGTGTAAGTGCAGAAATTAAATGTGACTTGTATTTAGCTTTTGTTATCTCTTTATATTGAATATTACAATTTTAATACAGTTTTTTTCCTTTCTTAAAATGTGTATATGTTTTTTGGAATCTTCTGTATAAGCACTACTATACCATAGTTATAGAGCATAGTGGTTAAGCAAAAGGGCTCTGAAATTAGACTGAGCTCAGAATTCTGACTTCACCACACTGACTATATTTTATTTCGATCAACTTATTCAACCTCTTTAATATTTGATTTCCTCATCTGTAAAGTGGGCATCTTAGCAATCATACTTAACTCACAGGTTTGCTCTGAATATTTTATAAGATAATCCATGTAAAACATTGAGCAGAGTGCCTCAATAAATACTGACTCTTGAATTGTTAACCTTAAATTTTCTTCACTTTGGTTTATGCTCAATCGACCCCACTGTAAATGGTCCTGCGTGGATGTGGAGAAAAGGGAACACTCCTACACTGCTGGTGGGAATGTAAACTAATATGTTCCTTTTGGAAAGAAATCTGGAGAATACTTAGAGAACTAAAAATAGACCTGCTGTTTGACCCTGCAGTTCCTTTATTAGGTATATTCCCAGACAACCAAATATCGCATTACAACAAAGATATTTGTATCAGAATACTTATTGCAGCCCAATTCATAATTTCCAGGTCATGGAAGAAGCCCAAGTGCCCATCAATCCACGAATGGATCAACAAACTGTGGTATATGTACACCATGGAATACTATGCAGCCATAAAGAAAGATGGAGACTTTACGTCCTTCAT